>PVJC01002813.1:0-51139 GCA_004026665.1 Murina feae | reverse complement strand
CTCCACTCGAGTAGAATAAAGAGTGCAAAAACAGACTTACTTATTACTACAAAGGAGACGTATTGCAGTAACATTCGAATTGCAGGTGGATAGTAGATCTGATTGATATAAATGGTCAATTAATAAGCTTTCAAAAGATACCATATGCAAACATCTTTATAATTTTTGGTAAGCAAAATATTTAATAAATAGGACTTCAGAAGCATAAAACATCAGAGTTGAGTGTGGTGAGAATATAGTATTGTGAAGCTACATTTACCACTTGTATAGCAAAAATTAACATAATTACAAATTTTTAAAGTATTAAAATTGCATTGATTTTACTTATTCCACTTTTCTGTTTAGTTTATAATATTTAAAATTGTGACTCTTATATTTTGAGGTGCAGAGTATAAATATGGCCATGAGTGTGGCATGTTAACATTGGTATAATTTTTAGTTAAATTCAATTAGTTAAATCTTGAAAAATTATCTGATAATGAAAATTCAGAAGAAATTTTAGAAAAGTGGTGTATGTTTACTGAATGGTGGATAACATTTAGTTATTCAAAAAATTGCTTTTGGTGCTACCATATAACACAACTCTCAGAAGGCCTACTGCTTTTAATCTATTCTGATATTTCCCATGTTCTAAGAAATGCTGATGTGAACACATTTCTGTAACCTCTTTGTTTATTTAGATAATGCCGATTTTTTATTTCTTAAAATACAGTTTCCTATCTCTCTTGAGAAACCACAATGGAATGTTTTATGAGCATAATGAGGTCTCCATAGCACAAGACCAACTGCTAATACATCTTTGTTCAGAAGGAACCAGACTGCCAAATATCTGAGATGAGAGAATTACAGTATTTGATTTCTAGATTAGCGAGGAATGAAATTGTTCTTTCATTTTACTTTCTATTTGAAAAACTGCAACTTAGGAAGCTAAATTTTGCTGTTATTATTGTTGACTCTGTATTCAATCCCCATCTCACAAGGACATCATGAATGTGAAAAAGCAATGGTTATTTATCTAATCCTATTATCACAATTAGCTGTACTTGCTTTAAACCACCAAACATTTCACTGTCTCCTAACAGTTTCCTAAATAATAAAACTACTAAAGTATAAACTGATACCAATGACTAACTATGAAGAGGTAAGCACAGCATAACCAGCTAATGATTCAAAGTCCTTTTCTCATCTAATTTTCATTTGAAAATTATCTTTTTACAACAGTCCTGACAAAACACTTCTAGTGTGCCTCTGTGGTTGAGAGGTTCTGTCCTAGAAGTTCTCAGTGTGCCTTATAGTTATTCACTAAGTAAATTATAGTATTTATTATGTGTTCACATGGGGATTTATTCAATGAGATTCTACAATTAATAAAGGCTAGTATAAGTGCAAGATTGTACTTAGTTACATAGACTTTACATTTCAGTGTATAAAAAGTGATAAAAAGCAAAGTTAGTTAACTTTAAAGTTAATGGTAATTGAAATTACACATATTTTGTTACTTAGTAGCATTTTCACAAATAAAGTCTAGGGAAAGGCTGCTAATCCCCACCTATATGTAGTTTTCTCTTTCCTGGGTACAGGGAATACTGTACTTCTAGGTCCCCTCAGTTGATTGGCCATGTAACTAGTTCAGCCAGTGAAATGTGAATAATAGTGATGCATGGCACTTGTCGGCAAACCCAATGGGTAATAGTTACTGCTGCATAGCTATTACCACAAACCTAGTGGCTTAAAACAACACACATTTATCATCTCACAGTTCCTAAGGGTCTGAAGTGTAGGCACAGTTTAAATGGGGACTCTGCTTCAAAATCTCACAGAGTTGCAATCAAGGCTCAACAGAGAAAAGACTGGCTTCCAAGTTCACATGGTTGTTGGCAGCATTCGGTTCCTTGCAGGCTGCCAGACTGAGCCTTAGCTTCTTGCTGCCTATTGGCCTGGAGCCACCCTTAGCTCCTTGCTGCATAGCTCTGTCCATATGAAGTCTTATGGCATGACCACTTGCTTCTCCAAAACCATAGGGAGAGAGAGTCTCCTACCAAGCTAAGTTGGACATCTTGCTTGGCGAAGACACATACATGAAATGATGTACATCCCTCCACCTTTGCATATTCCTTTGGTTAGAAGCAGATCACAGTCCTCCCACATTCAAAGGGAGAGAATCACAGCAGAGTGTAAAGCAAAAGGTGGGAGTCATGGGACCACCCTATACATTGTCCACCACAAGCAATAATATTCCCTGGACGATGCTCCAGCTCTCTCTCCACTGTTTCTTTGCCAGCCCTGAAAGATGGCAGATGATATGACAGAAACAAAGATGGAATCACACTGGATCCCAAAATTACCACCTGGACTGGAGTTGTCCTGAAGAGTCACCTTATCCACAGTGGATTTTTGGTAAGCAAGAAATTTGAGATGTTTTATCATCTGACTTTAAAAAAAGAGAGAGTGAGAGAAGCCCTGATCCATGAAGGAAAAGGAAAAGAAGAAAGACATGGGTGATTAAAATGAGTTGTTTAAAGAGAAATCAAAGATGAAAAGTATAAAGACAAACAAACATTGAGTCAAAGAAGTTGAATGTTCATGGAAAATTCTGCTGGAAGGGAGAATGAAGCTGATTTAATGGAGTGAGAAAGAATGAATATCAATGCAAATAAATAACTTAATGTAATATTTTTTCATGCTATTAGTAGAAACAACATAAGTAATTATAAAATAATATAAAATAGGCTAAATAGAGTGATATTAGCAGTGTGAAAATAGATAGTAGTCCCAATGAATTTTATACTTTAACTAGTGACTCATCATGCAAAATCACGTGACACCCCCCCCCCATGCCATGGGACAGCCCCAAGTCCCAGAGTCCCACCCAGCATGGCCCATGTGCTGCAGGATGCCCCTGAGTCCTGGAGTGCTGCCCTGATGCCCCGCCTCCAGGCTGTGCACAGTGGCCATGGGGCCCTGCCCCCACAGTGCACACATGGGGCTGCAGAAACCCTGTCAGAAGCCATGAGAAGTGGACACTGGAACCCCTGCATCCCTGCAGGGCCATAGAAACCCTAGTGGAAGCTGTGCGAAGTGGATGCCAACCCCACCCCCACTGCCCTGCCACCATGTTGTGACGGCATTACAGCATGAGGGTCAATTTGCATATTACCTCTTTATTATATAGGATGTTATATCAAGATCAAGGTCAAATCTTTATTTCTTTTGCTCAAAAGCCATCATATAACATGTAGAACAAAACACATTATGTTCTGGAGGGGGAAATAAACAAGTAAACCAAAAATATAATGCTCTGAATAAATTTTGATGAAAAAATGTAACTAATACAATTGTATCCAGATCACTACTTAATTCTGTCATATAAAAATGTCAAACTCCATTTGCTTTTAATGATGAAAAAGTCTTGTGATACTGGACCCTAAATCAGTGCTTCACAAACTTTCACTCATCATCACTTGATATTATCTGGAAAACTAGGAAACATGAAAATTCCTGGGCCTCACTGCCCGAGAGTCTGGTTCAGTCAGTCTTTTCTAGGGTTTGATGTTCTTCAGCTCTAACACACTGCCAGGTAATAGTTAATAAAACAGTATTGTTCACTATAATCACCACTCTGTCATTAGCTCTCCAGGACTTATTTATCTACAAGTTCCAAGTTTGTACCTGTAAAAACATGTTCCCAATTCCTCAACCTCTCATCCTCTGATAAAACACCATTCCCTCTCCGTTTTATAAGTTTGGCTCATTAGATTTCACATGTAAGTGATATCATATGCTATTTGTCTTTCTCTGTCTGAATTATCTCACTTAGGTGCATTTGTGTTGTAAATGGCAGGATTTCCTTCTTTATCAGAATAGCATTCCATTATAAATATATACACCACTGAATAGTATTCATTATATATGTATGTGTGTGTGTGTACCACTACTACTTTTTTATTTACTTACTAGAGGCCCAGTGCACAAAAATGTGTGCACTCGAGGGGAGGGGGGGTCCCTCAGTCTTGCCTGTGCCCTCTTTCAGTCTGGGACCCCTCACTCCCCTGGGGATTGGGCCTAAACTGGCAGTCAGACATCCCTCTGGCAGCCTGGGAGTGCTTGAGGGATATTCACTTGATGTACTGGCAGCCATCGGCCTGGTTTGTGGCAGAGCAGAGCTCCCCCTGTGGGAACACACTGACTACCAGGGGGCAGCTCCTGCATTGAACATCTGCCCCTTGGTGGTCAGTGTGTGTCATAGTGACCAGTCATTCCCAGTTGTTCTGCTAGGGTCAATTTGCATATTACCCTTTTATTATATAGGATGTGTTGACAGCCTGGATTTGTTTCCATATCTTTGCTATTGTGTTGTTGTTTTTTTAATTGATTTCAGATAGAAAGAGGGAGGGAGGGAGAGATAGAAATATCAATGAGACAGAATCATTGATTGGCTTCCTCCTGCATGCCCCCAGCTGTGGATCAAGCCTGTAAGCAAGGCTTGTGCCTGATTGGATATTGAACCCATGAACCTCATGATTCATAGGTTGATGCTCAACCACTGAGCCTCACTTGTTGAGCTTCATATATTCATCATTGTGAATAATGCTTTAATAAATGTGAATGGCATATATCTCTTTAAATTTCTGTTTTCATTCCCTTTGGATATATATAGATATCCAAAAATGTAATTGCTGGATTGTAAGGTAGTTCCATCTTTAATTTTTTGAGGAATTCCATACTTTTTCCATAGTGGCTGTACCAATTTACATTCCTATCTAGAGTGCACATTCTGGCTAACACTTAGCTCTTGTCTTTTTGATGACAGCCATTCTCACAGGTTCGAGGTGATATCTCATTGTGGTGGTTTGATTTAATTTTTCCTGGTGACTAGTGATGTCCAGCACCTTTTCTTCATATTCCTGTTGGCCATCTGTATCTCTTCTTCGGTAAAATGTCTATTTAGTTTCTCATTTTATAGTCATATTTTCATTATTGTGTTGTATGAGACTTTTATACATACAGTAGATTTTTTTAAGGTATTAAAATGATTAGGGATGTGTCCTGGGTACAAAATAACCTAAATATGTGTTATTCAAATATCTAAAAGCAGGCAACTATGTCATCAGTTCTGTGACTGAAAACATATCCCAGCCCTAGCTGTTTTGACTTAATGGATAGAGCATTGGCCTGTTGACTGAAGGGTGCCAGGTTTGATTCCAGTCCAGGGCACATGCCCAGGTTGCAAGCTCAATCCCCATTAGGGGGCATGCAGGAAGCAGCCAACCAATGATTCTTGATCATCATTGACATTTCTCTCTCTCTTTCTCCCTCTCTGAAATCAATTATATATATATATATATATATATATATATATATATATATATATGTAAAAAAATATTTACATCCAAATATTTAGTTTTTTTATATACTTCCTAAAAGTGTTAAAAACACAGTGCTTTTCATGGATTTCAAAATTGACTATAAAATTGTTCAACATAAGTTAAGTGAGTTGAAAATGGCTAAAAACAATATGGAACTACATATGTTTTTTAAAAAAGACATTGAAATTCTGTCAATGAAAATAAAACAACCAAAATTAAAAACTTGGTTTAACTGCATGAAGCAAATAGCTGAATAAAGAGTTAGCAACCTGGAAGCCAGATTAGAAAAACAAACAAACAAACAAAACAAAACAAACAAAAAAACAGAAATGAAGCATAGAAAGGGGATTAAAAAGTGTGATAAATGAAAAAAGACATTAAGCAGTAAACAGGATATACTGAAGTCCTAGAAGGAAAGGGGTGAGAGGATGCAACATAGAACCTATTTTAACAAATAATGGTTGAAAATTTCAAACATCAATGCATATATTCAAGAAGTCTAACAAATTTCAGGCAAGGTAAGTAAGAATATCTCCTTCTATATCCCTCATAAAACCAAGTAAACAAACAACCACAAGAATGACCAAATGCAACAGTAACATTATGAAAATGGAAGAGGGAAAAGCTTATCGCCTTTAAAGAAAAGACAGATATCCTTGAAGCTGATTCTCCAATACCAGTATTTGTCCAGAAGACAAGAAAATGATTCAAATTAGAATTTAATATTCAACAAAATTATGCATCAAAAAATAAAGCATTAAAACATTTTTTGACAAATAAGAACTAAAAGAGTTTCCTACCAGCAGAACTACACTAAGGAATCCAATATATAGCATAATTCAGAAAAGAAAATGATTCTAGAGGGAAGGAATAAAAAGCAAAGAAAGTTGTAAATATGTGAATAAATATAAATAAATATTGGCTCCTGAAAAAGAATATTAATGGGGGGGGAGGGGGGGACACAGTGACTAAAATCTGATCTCCACCTAAGTATTCTAAGGTCAAGAGTTTGTGGCTTTTAGCTCAAGTTGGCAACAAAAGAAGGAGGTAGAGTTGAGGACAAAGTTTAGAAAATAATCATATTCCTAATGAAGTTGGGACAAATGATGTAGGCATCTAACACATTTGTATATCAAATAGAGGGATGTGCACCTGAAACTACCTTCATTCTTGCCCAAGGTGAATGCTTTATAAGCTGTTGGGGATCTAACAGTGCCTGTGTTGAGAATACCTGGAAAGCTAATGGCTGATGTCAGAGTGGCAATTAGTGGAATAAAATGGATCATCCATATAACAGAGGTAGGTTAATGAAGCCCAGTAGGGGAACCAACAATAACCTATGAAAGATTCCATCAGAGAATACTTTAAATTTTCACCAGACTCAGAGAATATGAATGAATGATATTTACCAGTCAAGTAATAATCATCTGCTCCCATTGGCCCCTCCTGCCTCCTCTTGCTTATTCTGGTAGATGTCAGTAACACTAGCTATGGAATGGGAGAGGAAAAGGGAAAGGAAGACAATCATAGCTTCTCTCCAAAAGCAGCTGGCCAGCCTGTAGCCAAACCCAGCTAGGGAGAAAATACATGTTAATGTTAAATCTAGTTCAGAGTTCTGGTCATTTTCTAGAGGTAGACATTTTCAAATACTCAATGGTGACTAAGTAGCTTAAAATGATATTTGATTTAAAAAAAAAATGTACTATAAAACCATGATAACTGCCTGAACTTTCACCTGAAAACAGAGGAAATATTCACCACTCCCTACCACCAAGCATGTTTAAAAGGACAGTGGGAAAGAAAAGTAAAACTCCTTTTATGATCACATCCTATGAGTCATACATGTTTAATGTGCTGACCCATGAGTAAGACTTTCTGGGCCCACACATGAAGACCAATGTGTGGTAGGCATGGTAGCAAAACTAAAAGTCTATAGTGAGTTGTTTCTAAGTGTTTTTCATGTATGATTATGAGTCCAGTAATCCAACTCATAGTATATTACCCTGTGATGTTAGAACAACTCCTCAGAACAGCCTGAGCAACTGTTCACTAAACCAATTCTAAATATAGAATTCTCAAACATTAGTAACTGTGCATAAGAATCAATACCTGATGCTGCAGCACAGGTCACCAGCCACAGGCCTATCTATGGCAGTGTCCTTGCTAGCCGGCTTTGTGCCCACCACTGGTTCCTGCCCAGTTCCCATGCTGGCTGCCTGCTTTACACTACATTTTCTTACAAGAGCAGGTGTTCTCTCTTCTTGCTTACCCTTTTCCTATGGTCCCCAAAAAACTGTATACAGTAGCAAATGGGATTCTCCGAAAGGAAACCAGATGTTGTCACAAAATCTGGATCCCCCACAAAGGAGAAAATAAGCCACTGAAAGAAGGAAGGAAAGAAGGGCCCTACCCAGGTCATACATCTTCCGTGTTAGGTCCTTGTAGTCGGGGCTCATTATACACTCCCTATGGCCTCTAATGAAGTAATGGATGTGAACACTGACCCTCTCCTAAAACGTATATGGGTGTGCAGGATAAAATCTAGTACTGTTTTTATATATACAAAATGCATCTAAAATATCTTTAAAACCAACAAAATGATCAACTCTCCATAAGGAAAAAAGAAAGACTAATTTTTTGAACTTTTTATTAGACTTACATCTAAATTTGTACAATTCTCACCCTAATCGGTTTGGCTCAGTGGATAGAGCGTCAGCTTGTGGACTGAAGGGTCCCAGGTTCGATTCTGGTCAAGGGCATGTACCTTGGTTGCGGCCACATCCCCGGTAGGAGGTGTGCAGGAGGCAGCTGATCGATGTTCCTCTCTCATTGATGTTTCTAACTTTCTATCCCTCTCCCTTCCTCTGTGTAAAAAAATCAACAAAATATATTTTTTAAAAAAAAGAATCAATAGCTGATCTTATTACACATGAATATTTCTAAGATCCCTCAAGAAATTTTGGTTTATAATGTTTGGAGTAGACCACTCTTTGGGAAATGTTGTTTTTAGGGTAGTGTGTCTCAAACTTCAATAGGCATTTGAATACCAGCAAATATATCTCGATTCATGGGTCTAGAATGTATGAGATTCTGCATTTATTACAAACTTTTGGTGATGCTTTTGTTGCTAGTCCAAGTACCACACTTTGAATAACACTGGTTAGACATTGTTTCCCAAACCTGCCTTATATTAATCACAGATAGTGCCTGTTCAATTCAAAACACAGGTTTCAACTCTCCATATTATCTTGTTGACTCACAATCTTTAGATGGGAAATCTAGAAAAAGAGAAGGAGATTTTAGCTGGAGTATGGAGCAAACCCAAAGGCCTTGGGCTGTATTTAGTGGGAGACATCAGGAAAAATCTAAGACGGTATGAACAAAGGAACTGATCCTCTGTTTTTCCTGACCACTGGGCCCCAACAGGGACAAAGAAGAAAGATATAAAGCCACTAGCTCTGTTCCATGGTCCATAGTCATTGACTATGGAAGATGATTCTGAGCCTCCCTAAATGCCTTAATAGCCAAGCTTGGCCTTATATAAAGTTCTCACCCTAGTCCAGTGGTTCTCAGTTTTGACAGCAAACCAAATTCATCTGGGGGATTGAGAAAAATATCAATGTCTAGTCCCTACCTTTAGAAATTCTGATGTAATTGGCCTGGATATTGGGATTCAGATTTAACTGACTATGTACTGTCATTCTTAGAAGCTGGCCAGGTAAATTTTAATGGGCAGTGGAAGTTGAGAACCAGTGCCCAAAAAGATGTGGGTTGAAAGTCCTGCATAAAGAAATTGCAACCATTATTTTATAACTATGTCTGATATCTAGTACTTAGAGTTACTTAAGGTTAATTTATTGCTTCCAAAAGTTTCCTGTCAGAACTATATGGCCCAGAATTTTATCACTTGGCCCCATTAAAATGCTGGCAAAGTTAAGTCAATCAAACAAGCCAACAGCCACTGGCAGAAAGCTTGATGCTATTTTTGTGCTACTGTAACAGCTACTACTATGACTTCTTTTGCATCTTGTATGCCCTTACCACACATTTTCTATTCTCACAATGGTCTGTAAGTAATACTTTGTTATTCCTACAAGCAGATGAAGATGTTGTAGCCCAGATTGCTTTCATGATCTCTCTTTTAAGCTCTAATCTTATAGAATAATTAGTGGCCCTGTGCACAAAATTCATGCATGGGGGAATGGCTGTTCCTCAACCTGGCCTGCACCCTCTCCAATCTGAGACCACTCGAAGGATGTCCTACTGCTGGTTTATAGGGATTGGGCCTAAACTGGCAGTCGGACATCCCTCTTGCAATCCTGGACTGCTGGCTCCTAACTGCTCACCTGCCTGCCTGCTTGATTGCCCGTAACCACTCTGCCTGCCAGCCTGCTCACCCCCAACTGCCCCCTCCACCAGCCTGCTTGCCCTCAAATGCCCCTCCCCCCCGCCAGCCAGCTTGCCCCCACCTGCACCCCTGCTGGCCTGCTCACTCCAAACTGCCCCCCTCTGCTGTCCTGATTACCTCCAACTGACCCCCACTGATGGCCTGCTTGCCCCCAACTAGCCCCCCTTCTGGTCTGCTTACCCTGCTGCCCACCAGCCTTATCACCCACAACTGCCCTTCCCTCTTGACCTCTAACCACCTCTCCCTTGGTCCCGCCACCATGGCTTTGTCCAAAGGAATGTCCAGAAGGTCTCCTGGAAGGTCTCCCAGTCTAATTAGCATATAGCCCTTTTTTTAGTATAGATAGAGGCCTGGTGGGGGGCGGCTGGTTTGCCCTGATGGGTGTCCAGGATCAGGGTGGGGGTTCCCTTGGGGCATGGGGCAGCTTGGGCAAGGGGCCTGTGGTGGTTTGCAGGCTGGCCATGCCCCCATGGGGAAAGGGTCCCTGCTGGGGGGAGTGGCCAGACTGGGTAAGGGGCTGAGGATTGTATTCAAGTTGGCCACACCCCTTTCAGGGTCAGGGTTCCCACTGGGGTGCCTGGCCAGCCTGGGTGAGGAGCTGATGGCTGCTTGCAGGCTGGCCAAGCCTCCCCAGCAGGAATACTCATTCCATGGGGGTGTGGCCAGCCTGGGTGAGGGGATGAGAACTGTTAACAGGCTGGCCACTGTGCCGGGCAACCCAGGCTCCCAGACCCTCCTTGAGTGGTGGCCACAGCAGCTGGAAGCAGGTATCTGGGACTTATTTATCTTCTATAATTGAAACTTTGTAGTCTTGAGCAGAGCACACAGCTAGTCAGGGCAGGCAGGAAGCTTGGCTTCCTCCATTGCCAGGAGAACCTAAGCCTCCTGTTAGCTCCAGTTTCATGGCCACTGCCATCTTGGTTGGGTTTATTTGCATACTCACTCCTGATTGGCTTGTGGGTGTGGCTTGTGGGTGTAGCAGAGGTATGGACAATTTGTATGTTTCTCTTTTATTAGATAAGATTGACTAGTTAAAAATAAAGGCTGTCAAAGGTACTTAAACTCAACCTGACCATTAATAAATCAAAATCTTCCTCACCAGGATTCTTCCACTGCCTGGTCTCTATTAACTCCTGGCCTGGGCTGAGGATCCTCCCAGGCAGCCTGCTGCTTTGCCCACTACTACATTCCTTGGGGGATGTTGGACTGCTGGTTTCCACCCAATCCCTGAAGGCCACGCCAAGGGACCCGACTGGTGCATGAATCCATGCACTGGGCCTCTAGTATTGAATAAAATTTAATATCCATTTGTGGTTAAAAATATATTATTAAGAACTAATAATAGCAAAAACTATTTATTTAACCAGACAATATCTTAAAAAAAAATAACCTACAGGAAATATTGTACTAAAAATAAAAACTTAAAAGATCACTTTCTGAAAAACAATGAAGTCTTTAAACTACATTTGTTGACCATTGTACTAGATGTTTTTTATGACGTAATAATACCAGCAAAATAAAAGAAAATGATGTTAAGACTTGAAATGAAACAAAATAGTGTCTTTATTTGAATATAGTATAAATGCCTGCCTAGAAAATTCAAAAGCTTGAGGGCACATTTTTTAGAATATTTGTTATTAAACTGATAACAAGGGTAAATGACATTTTATATGCCAGAAATAATCAGGTAAAATGTAATTTACAATATTATACCATATAAGATGGGTTTATATCTGTAGGGGTATAACTTACATGGACAGTCCTGTCTTTCAAAAATCAATGTTATACACTTATATTTTGGCATTTTGCTTTATGTATATTTTAACTAAAAACTGAACTATAAGCAAATATTTAAAACACAAACATGTTTAATAAGAGCATGGCTTATCTCTAAATATATAGGTCACTTGCTGTATTTATAAGTGAGTATTAGTTTGGGGAAGCAGCTCATCACATACATTTGGTTGGGAGTGGTATATGTGTGCATGCGGTGTTTTGGTGTTTGTTTTTGTGTTCTTTTTAAATTTTTTTCATTGTAAGCCCTTTGTTTTGTAAGGTCCAGGGTTCCATTCCCACTATAAATATCTGATCTTTGACAAGTTTTTTCTCCCTGACTTAGCATGATCCATTGAACAGTTGATGTGGAGAAACTGCTCATATAGGGCAAGGAGGGGAATGAGCATTGACCTAGTGCAATTAAGCCTCAAGCAGGCCTGACTGCTGCAGGCAATCACAGGGGATGGCTAGCTCATGTTCCTTCACAATTATCATCTCAGAAAATCCAGTTTTTATTTGCTTATTTCAGTGTTTCCCAAGTAGAACAGAATGGCTGGCTGCCAGCAAGCCTGTTAGCCCAGGGTATCTCCAGGGTGATGATTGGGCTTTAAAATGAAAGCATTAAAAATTGCTTTTAATCTGAGATGAAGACTTAGTTTCATTTCTTGCAATATATTAAAGAGATTATTTTCCAAGTGTGCTCCTTGCTGTTAAGGAAACATTATTTAAGCCTATCATTATTATAGTATGCTATAGTACATTTTTATAAATTTTGTTAAGAAATAATTAAACACAAACTGACCTACTCAGATGATGCTATCTGATGTTTTGACAGATGTATAAACTTTATATTAATCACAATCAGCATTCAGAACAATTCCATTAATCCAAAAGTTTCCTCAGCCCCTGAAATGCCTCTCTCCCTTCAGTCCTGGCCCCAGGACACCATTGTCTTCTTTCTGTCACCATATAGTAGTTTGTGTATTCTAGAATTTCATATGAATAGAATCATACAGCATGTACACTTTTTATGTACATCTAGCTTTTGTCATACAATATATTTTTAAGCTATAGCTTTCCTATATACCAAATAAACATTTTTTGTTGGTCAAAACAAATTATAAAAATCATTAAAAAGATAAATGGAAGCCAATTCCAATTGGCAGTGGCAGAAGTTTTTTAACTACACATTTTAGTCATAAAGTAAAGTTGCTATTAGGAAAACATTCAGGCTATATTTAACAGACATCTCACAATGATAATTATCTATACATATAAAGGGCCAGGGGTCGTCATATCTGAAACAACCGAATGGATGACAGGCTGAGTGAGGTGACCAGGGCCAGCAGGGGGGTTAGTGAGGGACAACCAAATGTCTGAGCAGCAGGCTGCATGGAGTGACCAGGCTGGCAGGGGAGTTAGTGAGAGACGACCAAATGACTGAACACCAGGCTGTGTGGGGTGACCAGGCTGGTGGAGGGGGCAATTGTGGGCAACCAGGCCATCAGGGAGGCAGTTAGGGGTGACTAGGCTACCAGAGGGGGCCAGTGAGGGGCAACCAGACTGGAGGTGGGGGACAGTTAGGATTGACCAGGCTGGCAAGCGGGGGGGCTGTTGGGGGCAACCAAGTTGACAGGGGGAGCAATTAGGGGTGATCAGGTTGGCAGGCAGAGGTGGTTAGGAGTGATCAGGTTGGCAGGGGGGCCAGTTAGGGGCAATCAGGCAGGTGGGCAGGTGAGCCAGTGGTCCTGGATTGTGAGAGGGACGACCGACTGCCAGACATCCCCTAAGGGATGACCAAGAGTCGGACATCCCCCGAGGGGTCTCAGATATTGGAGAGGGTGCAGGCTGGGCTGAGGGGACCCTCCATCCCCATGCACAAATTTCATGCACCAGGCCTCTAGTGCATAATAACTATATGGACAGTTAAAAGGCTTTTCCATCAGAGAACATAAGCTATTCTCATAGAATGTTGAAGTACCAATTGGTCACAGCAGAGGTGTTACACTAAAAAGTGTTACAAAGAGTAACAAAAGATAATGAAATAAGCCTGAAGTAGAAATGCAAAATTCACAAAGGAGAAGAACATATAATTGGTAGAGAAGACAGAAACTGCATTGTTTTGCATAGTTGGAGAAAAGCTCAGTGGGTTGAAATGTTTAGGTGGCATGTTTAAAGAAATTAAGCTGCATTTTTTTTTAGATGCTCTCCATTAATTCTGCTGGCAGACAAAGAGGAGAGTCTCCCCTTATTAATCTGCACTCACTTCTAAATAATAGAAATAAAGACTTTATTTTTAAATAAGCAATGACTATTTCTACTCTTTAGTGTTCACTTAGCACCAGTGATAAGCACACAGAGATTTCCCACTTTAGACAGAAAGGCACTTTCTCCACATTCACTTAGCTTTGTGTACTCTTACTGTATTTTTCTGAGGAAAGAAGCTGCTGTTTAATAAGATAGTGTTACCCTAGCAGGTTTGGCTCAGTGGATAGAGTGACAGCCTGTGGACCAAAGGGTCCCAGGTTTGATTCTGGTCATGGAAATGTACCTTGGTTTCAGGCTTCTCCCTGGAACAGGCCCTGGTCAGGGCTCGTGCAGTAGGCAACCAATGGATGTGTTTCTTTCACATGAATGTTTCTCTCTGCCTTTCCCTCTCTCTTCTACTTGCCCTAAAAAAAAAAAAAAAAAAGGGAAAAAAAGGAAAATATCATTGAATGAGGATTAACAAAAAAGACAAAAAAGGAGAGACAGTGTTGTAGTTATTGGTTAGCAAAAGTTAAATTCTTAATAAAATGTTAGATTTCTAATATGTTACTATGCAAATATTGACCCTGCTCTAAGAAATGTTATCAATTCCTCTTTCACCTAATCTTCCTACAAAGTCTGCTACTTTCAAAAGTACCCGCTTCCTCCATTATGCTGAGGTCCATTCTCCCTTTGCTGCAGACCATGGGTCTCCTTTCTCTAACCTGAGTGTCGCCAAGCCCCTCTTTCCATACTGAGCACACACCAGTGCTGGAGAGGGCTTTGGTTGCACTTGGGCATAAAAGAGTATGATTTTGGTGTTTGAAAGAATGGAGTTTGGTGTGAGTCAGCTCTGAGTACGCTGATTACCTCCCCTGTTGCATTTATTTTACAGTGAGCTTCTCATAATGACAAATTCTTACTTTTGAAGCCTGTGGTCTGTTTTTCCCTAAACACATTTAGATTTCTGGATAGCCTGGATAAATTCTTGAAAACTGGAATTAGTGGTTTCCTAAATGTCATTTTTCATTTAGACCAATATACACTTTTTTCTTATTTGACTGAAAGTATAGTTGGAATGTGCCTTAAAATTAATATCTTTTCATTTAGTTATTTATTTTTTGGCCAGCCAACCAATCCATATGGTGACTGCCAGTAAATATTTAAACTAGGTTTTGTCAACCTCATATTTTTTGAACTATGTGCATTGTCAGATTACAAATGTTGAATTTAATTGCTCTTCAAAACATCTTCAAAAATATTAAACCATTACTCAGCATTGGAAAAAGTTATTAAATATACAGAAAGGCATGAAAATAGAACAGCAGGATGTAAAGTTGATAGTAAATATTAATTCTTGGAGAAGTAATCATAGTTTCTTATAGTGTTGCAGAGCAATAACCAAGTTCACCATTGAGCCCAAGAAATAAAGTATATGAAGTTCATGAAGCTGAGTTATGTTTTATACTATGAAAGAATGAACACACCAGGTAAGAAAGCCCGGCATCAGAGTGCCAGCTGCTTGGAAGAAAATCTCAAAGACGATAGTGGGAGCACTCTCTTAAGAAAGGCACATCCCCAGCAGTTTTGATGACCCAAAGGACCATGTTGCTTAGGAAAATATGGGCATAGACAATCTGTTTTGAAACATCATTGTCTGACTGAATATAAAGATGTCTCAGGAACATCTTAACTAATCAATTTTGCTTTTATGTACATTTGCATTATACAAAAAAGTGGTTGATAAATGAAAAATACATATATCTAAGTAAGTCTTAAAGAAGACTTTAGATAGTATAAAATAATAAATTCTTGTTTCTTATCAAAGGTAAGAAATCTGTTTAATGATTAATTAGCAACATGTTTTTCTCAGCCATCTAATCTAATAAAAGAGAACTATACAAATTCATCATCACTCCGAGACACCTAAGCCATGCCCACCAGCCAGGCCACACCCACCAGCCAATCAGAATGGCTGCATGCAAATTAACCCAGCCAAGATGGTGGCCCGCAGCCAAGGAGCTAGAGCAAACAGCAGGCTTCCGTTGCACCAGTGATGGAGTTGAAACTGCCTGCCCAGGCCAGCCAGGCCTCTGCTCAAGGCAACAATGTTTCAATTATAGAAGCCACAGAGCTGAAGCAAACAGGAGGCTGTGTTGCCTGACTAGGCCTCTGCTCAAGGCAACAAAGTTTCAATTATAGAAGATAAATAAACCCCAGAAACCTGATTCCAGCCAGCCTTGCTGGGACGTTGGGTCAATGGGAGCTGTGGGCAGCCTGAAAATGGCCCTCAGCCCCTCACCCAGGCTGGCCACACCTCCATGGGGTGAGGGTCTCCACTGGGGGGCTTGGCCAGCCTGCAAACAGCCATCAGCCCCTCACCCAGACTGGCCAGGCACGCCAGCAGGTGGACATCCCCCGAGGGTCCCAGAGTACGAGAGGGCACAGGCTGGGCTGAGGGACCCCCCCCCCCCCGAGTGCACACATTTTTGTGCACTGGGCCCCTTGTATATAAAATAGTGGTGCACTTTATGAAGGTATCTTAGATACTATAAAAATAGTAATAAAATTGTAATAACTGCACCAGGAGGGAGCATTGGGAGGCATAGCTAACTGGTGGCCTCTTTCTCTGAATTAAAATGACAGCATGCTCTTCGCTATTCTCTTCATGATAATGTGAGGGCTAGGGAAATGTACTCACTCACACCCTCTGCTGATTATCGTTCATTTTGATTTGTTTATTCCCCATCTGATATGTAAAGACCCTCTTGGAAGATTTAAATTGGTCATTCATTCACAGTTTAGGGGGTTATTTCTTTCAAGTAATTTACACTAAACCTTACCAGACACAATCCAACCGAGAGAACAGGATTTCTATTAAAAGTAATGGTAATTAGGATGGATGAAAATTTGATTGAGGGGCAAAATTTTATAGAAAAATTATAAAATTAAAAGGCACTGGGTACCTATAAAATGAACAGAGGAGGAGAAACTATCAAGCAAGGCAAGCAGGAGGACACCTACTCATTATTGTGGAGTCAATGTGAGTAGTGGTGATCAAACATAACTCTCAACTTTTTTGACATACCTCCCTACCACAACAAGGCATATCTATGGCCCTGCATCTGGGTGGGCTCATTACTGCTTCAACTAATCAAGATGTTTATGTTATTTCTGAAGATAACTAGTAAAAGGCCCTGCACCTTCCTTTTGTTTTCTTAAAATGCTAGCTCTCTGGATGCTTCTTAGAATACTTGTTGTTGGCCTCACTTGCATGCTTTCAAAAGACAACCCAAATGAATAAACCATGTATAGACATGTCAACAAAGTGTCAGATCTCTTTGGTTTCAAACAAAAAAACTACATAGTTTTATATGTAAGTGTAACCAAAGTCCAGCTGAGCCCAGCCTTGAAGTCATCTCAGCCAAGGTTACAGACATGTGAGTGAAGAAATCTCTAGATAATTCTAAACCCCTTTTGAGCTAGATGGCTCTACTCCATTCTGTTCCTCTCTGGTTTCTTCTGGTCCCCTCTGATCTGCCGGCTCTGCTCCTGTCTACTCCCCTCTGATCCTACAAAATATCTCAGTGTTTCAGTTCCAGACAAGGAAATGCAATCCTCAGTCTGGAAAGTGCACTCTTCAAGCCATAGCAGAGCTTACTTATATAAAGAGAAATTCCCACCTCTGAAATTCCCACACCTGATTAGTCTGTCCTCATACAAATGAGGACTATTAACACCCACAGTTTGATTGATTCAAAAAGCACTGCCTGATTGGTTGGAATGAAGCTGCTCTGATTGGTCAATGAATATACGAATCAGAGCTGTGCAGTTCTGATTGGGTGAGGAAAGTCTCAGTTCTATTAGTTGAAACAGGATTTCAGAAATTCCTTTACAAATATTGCCCCAGCCAGAAGGAATACAATGTAGGCGAGCAGTTCAGTGCAGCTTCCCCCAGAAGTGCTGCTTGCATGAGAGGCCCTTGTTTGGAAATGCTGCTAAGCTCTGTTTTTAAAATTTGATCCCAGTTAGCCACCAATAGCCTTTTTCGGTAGACATTTTCTTTCTCAGGGTGGACCTAAGGATGCCACTGTCTTCACTTTCTTATCTCCATGGATGAAACATGATTCAAAAATTATCTTCTGTAATATTTTTATCAGTTAAGTACAAACCACTTCAAAACTAAAGTGCTCAGAATAATAAGCATCTTATATTGCTCATGGATTTACAGGTAAAGATTCTGGTGACCAATTCCAGTGGGTAGGATTTTGTCCACACCACCAAGCAATCTTCACGCACCTACAATTTTATGTGTCCTACAATTTAAGTCAATTCTGACACAAAGATAACAACAGATTCCTTGGATTAAGGGCTCAGTCCCACAAGACTGCCCTCTACTTCAGAGGCCAATAGCAAGCCCAAGTTTTTAGCTGTGCTTCTGACTGAATGACTATAAATCAGAGATTCCCATGACCCCATTGATGTATAGGGCTGAAATTTCCAAACCTCCTTGGTTCTCCTGGCAACCACCTTTCTCCTTAGTTGAGATCCAAAAGTCACTTCATTAACATAAAAAAGATACTTTTTTTTTCTCATCACTTAGAAAGTTCCAAAGGTTTAGAGTTCTATGCCAGAAAGAGAGAGGAAGACAAAATATATATTTCTAATTATAAATCACAGCATGCCAGCAGGGGGTTCTGCTATCCTTGGATGAGCTTGCTCATGCATCTGTGGTTAACTGAGGGTAGGGAGGCTGCTCTTCTAAGTTTACCCTGCTTGTCCTTAGTCCTTATTACTTACTAGAGGCCTGGTGCACAAAATTTTGTGCACTGGGGGAGAGGGGTCCCTAAGCCCAACCTGTGCCCTCTTGCAGTCTCTGACCCCTCAGGGGATGTCCACCTGCTGGTGTGCCTGGCCAACTTGGATGAGTGTCTGATGGCTGTTTGCAGGCTTTCCAAGCCCCCCTAGTGGGGACCCTCACTCCATGGAGGTGTGGCCATCCTGAGTGAGGGTCTGAGGGCCATTTTCAGGCTGCCCACAGCCCCTTCAGGGTTCGGGTCCTTACTGGGGTGCCTGGCTAGAAGCAGGTAACTGGGATTTATTTAACTTCTATAAATAAAACTTTGTTGCCTTGGTCCCCCCCTCGAAGCCTGGGTTGCCCCTTGCAGCCCAAGGTCCCAGCCTGGCAGGTATCTGGGGTTTGTTTATCTTCTATAATTGAAGCTTTGTAGCCTTGAGTAGAGTTCAGGGCCACAGGACCCTGGTTTCCTCCATTGCCTGGGGCAACTCCAGCTCCGTGGCTGCCACCATCTTAGTTGAGTTAATTTGCATATTTGCTCCTGATTGGTTGGTGAGTGTGGCTGGTAGGTGTGGCTTGTGGCTGTAACTGAGTGAGGGTCAATTTGCATATTACTCTTTTATTAGATTAGATATTCAACTTGCAGATCTGTGCTGGGCTCTCTCAGATGTTTGAAGGTCAGCTGACTCTAGGTTGCTCTACGTTGGTCTTGGCTAAGTATTGAAATCTTATCCACATGCCTCTCATCCTACAAAAGGCTAGCCTAGACTAGTTCACATGAGCACTGCCAAAGCCTCTAATTGAGAGAAGGGAAGCATACAAGGCGTCCTTCTGCTATATTGTATTGACAGAAACAAATCACTAGGCAGTCCAGATTTAAGAGGAGAGAAAATAGTCTCCTCCTCTTGGTGAGGAGTTTCAAGGTCTTAGTGCAAAGGGCTTAGATGCAAGGAAGTCATGAGTAGGACCAGAAATGCCATTGATCCACCAGAGCATCTAAGGCAAAGGCACCCAAGTCATCTCACTTTGCAGCCTTAGAAGAATTGCCAATAAGTCTAATTGAAAAGTGAGATGATTTTGGCTCATTCCATTTGTTGATTCTAGTAATTAAGTAAAGGAAAGTCTTATAGGAGTTGATTTGAAATGTTTGAAAGCTAAAGAGGTACACATTTACAAGAAATATAAATTTTTAGTTGATATTTATTTTTAAGAATAGTTAAAAAAGGATTCTCATTGGGGAACTTAGATCAATGAATATGACAAATGACTCACCACCAAATAGCAGAGGTTCCAACATACAAAAAACTGCAATCTAGAAAATCAAAAGTAAGTATACTCTGAAAGTCACCTTTATTTTAATAAGCTGACCCTTCCTCTCCTTGGTCCCTACCTTCCCTATTAATATATATAAGCAAGGGATTTCAGTAAGGCATCTGAAAAAGGACCCCCAAACTCCCTAAGATACTAATTCCATGTAAATCTGAGGACAAACCCTGGGTTTCTTTCTCAATTATCCTGACCAGTGTGTTTTCTTGGGAGGCAGAATGTCATCTTCCCTGCTTGAGACTTTCCTTGACCGCCAAGAGTTCTTTTCACCACCGCAAGGACCTCTGGGTAAGATATGCTCCTGGAAGACATCATTTCTGAGAGACTGAGAGCAAACCATGTGGGT
This sequence comes from Murina feae, assembly GCA_004026665.1. Taxonomy (NCBI): domain Eukaryota; kingdom Metazoa; phylum Chordata; class Mammalia; order Chiroptera; family Vespertilionidae; genus Murina; species Murina feae. Next base: position 30,872 of record PVJC01002813.1, on the reverse strand, counting down.
TCAAAGGCCTGTCCTTATACAGCAATAAACATTTGATCAACTGGTTTTACAAGACAGATCCCACTCTGCCCTCAGGGTTTCTCATCACCAGTCTATCTGGCTTCAAGGCAAGCAGGCTTTTCTAAGTTTACCCTGCTTGTCCTTAGTCCTTCTCACTTATATTCCAGCTTGTTTTGAAATTGTTTCCAAACAATGAACTGTTGTTTATTTTCTTAATCTTCCCTCTACCCACTTCCCTAACCTCATAACCTATACTCAGCGAAGCATATAAGAAGGTGGGAATGAAAATAAGGTTGACTTTTAAAAGGTGTAAGGTGGAACAGTTTTCTCTGGACCATCCTGAGCACACCAGCTGGAGCTGACCAAAATCCCTCTTGCAAGGAAGCAAGGAAGCCAGTTCACTTGTTTCCAAAGGCCTTGTTTATGTAATTTTAATTATAGCATAACCAAATCACAAGTATTTTGCCATGGGAAAATGTAAAGTCATTAAGCAACTTAAATACCACCCCACCCTTTTCAAGCAGACAACACAACCATTAAGCAATTAATGCATGTTAAGACATTTCCAATTTTTTGGCACTGATGCCAGTTCAATCATTTGGGGCTGGAGAGCAGAGGTGAAACCTAGTCATTACACTTCATGATGGGAAGAAGAGTATTTTATATGTTTCTTTTTAAAAGGTAATTTCAACCTCAGCCCCCACAACGCACAGAACATTATCCTGGTTGCAAAACAAGATTGGATACTGTTTGACATTGCCTGGCATTTCCAGTAGGTGAACGAGTCATATTTGGACTTTAATCTCTGTTAATTGGGTGTCTTCCTGAGCTTGTGGATGTTTAGGTCTTCCAAATCCTTGAGTTCTGCTGACATATTGGTCTGAGGTTTGTTGAGGAATGGAAAACTGTGAAATGGAAAACTCTATCTGCTTCCATTTCCCAAACAAAACCAGTGCCCTGCTTTATTAACTTGTGAAAATGTAGCCATGTTAGTGACAGTGAGACACGTCCTCTTGCTGTAATAGTAATGTATGAACACATATAAAGATGAAGAATAGTCAGGGACTTTTGTATAGTTTGTTTATTGACAGTGTTAGTTCACAAACAAATCTTATACTCTTGCTTTTTTCACTTGCTCAAAAGTCAATGGCCCCAAATTCAGTCACTGATGGGAGATAAAAATTAATTTGTAGATAAAAATAGTTTATCCCTATGAGAGTCAAGAATATACCATTTATTTTAAAATACTAATCAAAATTTGCCATGTGCTAGACACTGTTCTAAGTACTGGGGATATAACAGTGAAAAGGAGGCTGAGATTCCTAATCTCTCTTATTCCTGTGAGAAGAGCTAGACTTCCAAGAAGTAAACAAATAAGAATGTTATATGCAAAAATATAACAAAGAAAAAACATGGTAATGTGATAGCTAGTTCTTAGGGGCTACTATAAATTGGTTCATCAGGGAGGACTTCAATGAAAAGTTGACATTTAACTAAGACCCAAATACAGTAAATCTTCACTCAATGCCATCTAAAGGTTATGTGACATTAAGTGCAATGATGTGTAATGAGCAGAGTTTTCCCATATGCTAATTGATATAAATAAGAGTTAAGTTCCAAAAAAGCATATTATCAATATTATAAGGAAATGACATTGAACAAAACCTTATTCTTTTGGTCTTGATCAGGAGTATTCATACCTCTGTGATCAGTCATAGTTTAACAGGACAGCTCTGCTTCTAGGGGTTGGCTAGCCGCTCACTGAGGCAATTAGGTAAACTGGACTACCTGTGTCTTGAGCCATCTTATTCATGGAGGTAGGAGTCTTAGAGAGCAAGCAGAAGCAGGCAAGGGCTCTTGAAACCCAGGCTCAGGTTAGCTGCAAAGTCACTGCCTCAGCATAGAGTCAAAATAACTCTCAGTGGTGAAATGGGTTCCAGTCTTGGTGGGGAAAGCTGCAGTCACATTGAAAAGGAGATGGATTTAGGAAACTGGCCATATTTTTTTAATCAATCTACCTAATAGGTGAATGCTAGCAGTTCAGCCTAGAAATGCCTATATCACTGGAGTTGGCAAACACTAACTACTTTTAAAGGATCAGCTAGTAAACATTTTTGGCTTTTCAGCTCATATAGTCTCTGTGACAACTACTCAACTCTGTCCTAGAGCAAAATCAGTCACAGACAATAAGCAAATAAATAGGCATAGCTATATTCCATTAAAACATTATGAACAAAACAGGTAGTAAATTGATTTGGCCTTGTCTATTTTCCTAGAGTGAGACAAATTCTCAACAAAACCTTGCCTTTGCAGCAAACAGGCTAGAATGTAACGTGTCCTCTAGTGGCTTCCATCAGACACTAACAAACTGTTGAAGGAATGAAGCTGACTCACACATCAGACCACAGGCCAGCGTAAGGATGAGCTTTGTTGTAAGGGGGTGGGAGGGCATTCCTTCCACTTTTAACACAGCATTTGCTTATGGAGCTACTTACATAAACTAAGATATCTATCATTGGTAGTGGTTTTTTGCTTCCTGGATGTAATAATTGCTTGTTTTCTTTTGTTTGTTGTGGTTAGTTCAGTTTCAAGGAAGAAAGACAAAAATTTCTATGTAGAACAGATGCTAAGAGTCAGGATAAGGGAAATAGTAAACCAATTAGAGAGCTCCTCAAGGGCAGGGATCTGGCCCCATCCAGAAAGACAAATTCTCCATCTGGAAATAATCCCATTGCAAATTAGAGTCACCTGGGGAGCTTTACAAAACTCTGATGCCCAGGCTACACCCCAGGGCAATTAAATCAGACTCCCTGGGGGCAAGAATTAAGCATCAGTAGTTTTTCCACCTCCATACATAAGTGCAAGGAGCAACCAAGCTTGAGAATCTGGGTTCTACAGTCTTGGTACCTCTTCTAGACTCCATCTGTGGTCTGGACCATTTCTTGCATGCATGCCTCCCACGCACCCAAACTAACCTTCTGAGAATTCATCAGTTCCAGGTCTGTCCTTCCTTGGAAGTCAATAATGTGTAACGATGTGATCATCTCTCTGAATGCTGACATAGCCCTTTGCTATGACCGTCAATATTTGTCAACTTGAAAGTTCATTCCTTTTTTCAAAATCTCATTTTTCTTTTCAGTATTCAGCTACGGTTTTACAATCTCTACCCAGAGTAGTCTATTTTGGAAAATCAATACTGTTTCGACTGAAGTATTCCTTCTGTTCAGGATAAAAAACCAATTAGCCAGGATTATCTTCAGGCAGACTTTATAAAAAAATATATTCAACTTTCTTATAGATAAAATAATTTTATAATTAAGTGTCCTCTGGACATGCCACTAACCTAAAGTCAATATTTTATTAATTGTCCTTTGAATTGCTCACAGAAGCATGGCAAACAGCCTTAGACACTCTAATTGATCAGATATGTCCCCCTGTTTCTTTACTCTCATGAGTGAAAATTTAAGCCAAAAATATATTTAGAGATCATATGGTTTCATGCCTTCTCCTTTCATAAGTAAACTAATGGCTAAAAGTTAAGTGGCTTACTCAGTGTATTAGGAAGACACATTTCTACTAATACGTGCTTCAGAGAAGCAAGAGTCTTGCTTTCAGAGGAAAGGCTCTGTAGACTCCTGGGAAACAGTTGGCATGGTGCACAAATGATGTTCTGTCTCGTTCTCTCAGCCCCCTCCCTACCTTTTGCTGCACCACTTCAGGGACTGTGGCTTCAGAATGACAGTAGACTCACTCCATGAGTCTGCTCAAATCTGTCCTTTCGGGTTCCTAGTTTTTCCATTTAATCCACTAGCTGTTTCCAGCTCATTCTTGACTCTCATCTGCTTGTCTTGGTTACAGAATTTCCAGGTCCTAAACTTTTCTGGGGCTTTCCTGCAGGGGCCTCCTGGGACTAATAGGTATAAGGGTACACAGCTAGAAGGTTTCTTATGGAGCAGGAAATGCCCTGCTAGAAAAGGCAGCTGTTCCTACTAACTTTTCTATGGCTGAATCTCCCTCTCCCATGATGTTTCTCAAAAGCCTTCCAAGTCATTACTATATCTGGGGGACCAGCAGAGAGACAGACTAAACATCTGTCCCAAAGCTGATCCTACACATGGAAATGAATTGTCACTGACCCTTCTGGGTCCAAGACCCGAGCTGAGGTCCTCTTGCACAGCGACACTTGAGCTAATAGAAGGAGAGTGAGTTCCGTAAAGCAGAGCAGAAATTTCATTCTTTGATAAAGGAATGAAGAAAGATGAGCTCGTGCTCTAACAACACCTTTTCCCTGATTGGGAGGTAGACTTCTGTTCTTGCCAAAGTTCCATTAAACCCATAAAAATATCAATCATATAGTAATGATAATACTGTTTTTTAATGGAGTAAAATAAAATATAGAAGAAAAAAGTCCCATGTCAGGATCTGGAGACTTGAGTTCTCGTGTGTCAAACTCTCAGGCTCTCAATGTCCTTACCTGTAAAATTATGAGTTGAAACTGCTGACTTTCCCCCATCCGTCATGGCTCAGTAGTTGAACCAGGGCTTGTGGTTTAATTCCTGGTCAGGGCACATGCCCAGGATTGCAGGCTTGATTCCCAGTGCAAGAGGCAGTCAATCAGTGTTTCTCTCTCATCATTAATGTTTCGCTCTCTCTCTCCCTCTCCTTCATCCTTCCTCTTGGAAATCAATAAAAATATAGTATATATTTTAAAAGAAAAGTGCTTACTTTATAAGGTTGTTGTGAAGAATACAGGCTTAAATTGCACTTTAAGGTTATAGTTATTATTATCTATCCGAGCCCTTCCCACAATGATTTTTGATTCTCTTTTAGATAAGGATATGAAAGATTAAGATTAGGTCTAAGTAAAATTGTGAAATAGATGAAGTCAGCTTCCCCATTTCATTGAGCTCTTTGAATATATATATTTTTTTATCCCATTAAAGCCCTGGTTTCAATAGGTCTCAATATTAGCTGGCTGACATCTGGTCTTAGCAACATAGGAATTGAGACATGGTATGTGTGTGTGTGTGTGTGCACATATATCCCTATGGAGAGCAGCTTTGGAGAGCAGCCAGGTTTTACAGCATCTTTGAAATCTCCTCCAACCTTCTTTCTTTCTCCTATACTTTCTAATGATGTAAAACCAATGAGCTTGGGAACAAAAACAGAAGAAGCGGGAGTCAGGATTTCCTACTGCCTCATGCCACCCACAGGCACTATTCCCTCTCTTCTGGACCAAACAGACAGAAGCCAGAACAGGCTGTTCTTGAGCAATTCACTCATTTATGCCTCAGGATCATTTTGAAGCTTGAGTCTGGAGGCTAAATGGCTCTATGTCCTTGGATTGGACAGAGTAAAGTTTTGCAGTGTTCAATCATTAAAGTAATAACTTCACTGTTATAAAATTCCTTGAGATACTCATTATTCCAAATGCTGTTAATAATTGCTTAAAAGTTAGATATGCTGTAATATTAAAACTGCAAAACCAAATTGGAAGAATAAGCACTGTAAATGATAGGCTGAGATATGAAGTTATAATCCATTTAAGATATAACACCCCAAACTCAGAATATTTACACCCATAAGTAAGGAAATAGAAAGAATCCAGAAATGTTTTCTTTTTTTATCTATACTTCTCCATAACCCCCACCTTTGGAAGCAAAATGGAGAACATGATTTTGTACAATAGTATAATGAAAACATTGTGCTTTGCACATCTGGGACAGTAAATGTAATTTTAGTCATTTTCCACAGAAAGCAGGAGGAGGAACTAACATTTATTGGGCACCCAGAGCTTTATACACAACTGAAAATTTATTACTCATAAATAACATGATAATCTATAATAATAAAAGGGTAATATGTTAATTAGACCAGATGTCTTCTGGACATTTCCGGATGTTCCTTCCTGATGAAGCCATGGCCGGAGGGAAGCCAGTCCATGTCCTGGGTGCTTGCTGGTGGCTAGCGGAGGAAAGTATCCAGGGTCCCAGGTGTCTGCCTGAAGCCAGAGGAGGGAAGCTCTGGTCCTGGGTACTAGAGAGAAGCCGGTGCTGGCAGCTGGGGGAAGGAAGGCCTACTCTTACATGAATTTTCGTGCATCGGGCCTCTAGTATTAAATCACTGTTGTGCATTTGGAAGAATTCGGGCTCAGAGAATTCAAGAACATTTTTCAAGTCCACAGAGTAGAACTGGGTTTGAACTCAGATTTATCTCATTTCAGAGCTCTTCTCTATCTCCTTTTCTTAAAACCTTTTAATTGAAGCATAATATTCATGCCAGACAATATGCTGTAAAATGCTAAATTTTTTTACTTAATAATCATTTCATTTAAGCAGTTCCCAAATTAAGAAACCAAGCATTACCAACACCCCAGACCTCTTGTATTCCCTCTCTAGTGTTCACCCCCACATAGTAAAACACTATACTTGCTTCCAGTACCATAAATTAGTTTTGTCTGTTGTTTTTTAACTTACATAAATGTAATCATATAGAAAGTTCTCTTTTGACTTCTTTTGCCCTACCTTAAGTTTCTGAAATTTATCATATTGCTATGAGTAACTGAAAACCATTGATTCTCAATGCTGTTTTAAAAATACAAAATAATATATTTATCTATTCTATAGGGAGTAAACATCTGAGTTATTTCCTGTTTGGTGGTATTACAAACAATCCTGCTATGAACATTCTTGGTGAACTTATTTAACATCTACTGGGTCTAAATCTAGAGTACAATCATTGGGTCATGAAATATGCATAATAAAAGCTTTATTGAATACTACCAGATAGTTATCCAATGTGCCTGTACCAATATGCCTTTATATCAATGGTATGTGACAGTTCAGTTAGTCTTCATCCTTGTCAACACTTCTAATTGTCTTTTTCATTCAGCACATTTTAGGAGTATTGCTATTGAATTCTGTTCTCTCTTGACTTTCTTATTCCACCTGTCTCCATTCTATTTGATGGTTTGTAGTTTTTGAGGTAGCAAACCAGAACCATTAAGGGCATGAATGGACCCCAACTATGTAGCCAGGAGAAGCAATAAACCTATGAATAAGTGGAAACTTTGAGAATCAGTATCTTAATAACTGTTTCAAAAAATAACAAATGAGAGGCAGTTAGTAGGAGTGCAACAGATTACAAAATAAGCCCTGATTCTCCATCCTGTGTCCACACCCTTTTGACAATATGACCTTGCTGCTCCTCCAATCAAGAGGCAGAGTGTGTTTCCCCAAACTTTAAATATGGACTTGGCTTCCAATTCTCTTTGGTCAGTAAAATGCAGCAGAAATAACAGTATGTCAGTTTGGCTTAGGCCTCAAGATGTCTTGAATGTTTCCACTTGTTTTTTGTTTGTTTGTTTTTTGAAATTCTGCTGAGCCACAATGTGACTAGCCCATGCTACCTTGCAAGAGGATGAGAGACACATGAACTGGAGTAGAGTAATCTCAGCTAAAACCATCCTGGTGATCTGAAAGGAGACGCATGAAAGAATTTCATTGAGATCAACTAAGCCTAGATCAGGTGCCTGGTCAACCATATACATATCTGTTGTTTCAATCCACTAAATATAAGGAGATTGGAAAAATGTCCTGTTTTACATTTTACCCCAAAATGGCTCCCTGCTTCAGTCTGACACGGAATTTCTCTGCCCAGTAACATCTCCTCTTCCAGGGAAAGAAACTGCTCTTGAATCTGTAGTGTTCCCCCTATGATTCACCTCTTTTTTAGTTTGGCTCTGCCATCTCTAAGACCCTTGTAGAAGATTTTTGGAGCAATCCCTGGTAAATGCAGACTCCACGAGGGAAAGCCCTGCTGCATAATCTAATTTACTTCTTTCTGGACAATGACTGCACATCAGTTTTCAAGTGCAGCCCTAAAAAGCCAGGAATTACCTGTGTCAGCACATGTAGCTCCCTGGAACTCTGATGTGCTGCCAAAAAGTCCTCCTCCCAAGGCAATCAAACCATCCCTTTGCCGGTGATGAAAATGACTGCCTTTGATGTCTCACCAGCTCTGTGCTAAAACATTTCCAATAAAGAAAATGACTCTGCAAAATACTTCCTTGGTAGAGAGGCAGTGTGGCAGAGTAGGCCCAAACCTAAAAGACATAGGAATCACCTGGCATATTGTTAAAATGAAGACAAGTAGGTCAGGGATGGGGCCTAAGATTCAGCATTTTTAAATAGCCCTTAAGTGATGTTGATGCTGCTGGTCCCTGGGCCACACTTTCAGCAAGGGTCTAGAGCTTAGGTTTTAGAAAAATAGACCTATGACCTAATACATAGAGCCTCCGCTTTCTCATCTGCTAGTTGGATTGCTGTGAGATTTACATTAGCCTGTGTGTAAAGGAATAATCACAGCCCAAGCACACAGGCCAGGGAGAGGATATGGAGTTATTGCATTATGCAGAGATGTAGAAATGTTCAATATTTAGCATGAAATCTCCCTCCCTAGGAATGAGTCTTAATTCTTATCAGGATTTCTAAGGGCTCAGTATCAGGCAGATTTTGATGTTTTCTGAGTCCCATCTTTATGTCCTGGCAGCATTGGAAGCAGGAAAGCAGAGGTAAAATGCAAGTTACGGAATTTAGGTATTATGGAGGGAGTCTTATTTATGATGAGAAAGATTAAAAGTAGGGTATCATAGAAAGGTTATGGTGGATCTGGGTCTCCTGATTGAAAACCTACGCTATTTCCTCTCTCTCATGATTCTCATCCATATCACAGACCTATGTATCTGCCAGTCCTAGACATTTCCCCTTATATTATAAGGTTTAGTTAAAAGCAGAATGAATCTGCTACAAGTAAAAGTTCTCAACAGGTTTCCAAAGATACTTTTTTCATGAAAATCAAATAATTGGACAGCTAAAAGAATCAGATTTTGCAGAACTTTTCCTTTGGATATGTTCACTTAATTCTTGCCACTCAAAGTATGATCCAGGGACAAACAGCATTGACATCATTTGTGTGTTTATTACAAATGCAGACTCTCAGTTACTCCATCAGACCTACTGAATAAAGATCTCTGGGACAGGGTCCTGGATCTGTTTTTAATAACCTTTTCAAGTGATTCTGAGGCATGCTGAAGTTTGAGAAGTGTTTTAGGACTTCAGATCAACAGCATCAAATACTAACCTTTTCTCTGTTAGAAATGTAGGATATCAGACTTTTACCAACAAATTGCTGAACTAGAATCTGTTTTTACAAGATCCTGAGAATATTAGTGTGCTCATTAAAGTCTGGGAAATAATGCTCAATGCTAGAGTATACCTTTGGACCAATCTACCCTCTGGGGGACAAATTTAGATGAGTTCCTGAAGCAGAGAGACTACAAATAAATTATTGGAAAAATAAAAATGTCCAGATAGCATTGTCATTGCATTACATTGAAGTGAAGAATGAGTGGAAGCTTCAAGCATTAATGTTCTGCCATTTGCACAGCTGCTTAACCAACATTTGGGATGTACTGGACTGGTTTTAAGTGAAGTGAATTACAGTGAACTTGCTGGAAGACAATTAGAAATAATCCCCATCTTGGCAACAACAATGGGAAAAAAGATCTGGTTTCTTTGTTCCCTCCCTCTTCCATTTGTGGATCAGAGGCCAGCAAAAAGGGGATAAGGTTTTCTTCTTTGGTATAGGTGATGCTTTATAGCACACATTTTTACTCAGGGCCCTGAATTTAAAACTTACTGCTTCTGCTAATCTTGATTTGTTTGAGGTCCTAGATATAGAAAGATACTTCTCTGATTTAAAAAAAACAAACAAACACCTTCTGAAAAAGATACTTCAGTGGGACAAATCAACCTTGCCCACTACTTGTGCTGTGCAGGATTAGCCCATCAGTCCAGACCAGTAGCCATGCCTATGCTTGTTTTGGATTTTTTTAATGATCTGGAGATAAATATGAAGAAAGTAAACTCTTGGGATGTGTTCAAACTCTGCTACTAGAATTATTATTTAATCTAATAAAAGAGTAATATGTAAATTAACCATCACTCTGAGACACCTAAGCCATGCCCACCAGACAATCAGAGCAGCCGTATGCAAATTAACCCAGCCAAGATGGTGCCTGGTAGCCACGGAGCTAAAGCAAGCAGAAGGCTTCCATTGCACCAGCGATGGAGTTGAAACTGCCTGCCTACGCCGGCCGGGCCTCTGCTCAAGGCAACAATGTTTCAATTATAGAAGCCACGGAGCTGAAGCAAACAGGAGGCTGTGTTGCCTGACTAGGCCTGTACTCAAGGCAACGACGTTTCAATTATAGAAGATAAATAAACCCCAGAACCTGATTCTAGCCAGCCTTGCTGGGACGTTGGGTCAATGGGAGCTGTGGGCAGCCTGAAAATGACCCTCAGCCCCTTACCCAGGCTGTCCAGGCACCCCAGTAGGGACCTGAACCCTGAAGGGACTGTAGGCAGCCTGAAAATGGCCCACAACCCCTCACCCAGGCTGGTCACACCCCCATGGGGTAAGGGTCCCCACTGGCGGGCTTGGCCATCAGCCCCTCACCCAGGCTGGCCAGGCATCCTAGCAGGTGGACATCCACCGAGGGGTCCTAGACTCCAAGAGGGCACAGGCCAGGCTGAAGGACACCCCTGAGTGCCACAAATTTTTGTGCACTGGGCCCCTAATCATGTAATAATTTTTAAATTTATTCTATGAAATAGGAGCCCGGTACACAAAATTTGTGCACTTGGGGGGGAGGGTCCCTCAGCCAAACCCACCCCCTCTCACATCCTGGGTGCCCTCAGAGGTTTTCCTACTGTCAGCTTAGGCCTGTTCCCTTCTCCACTTGGGGAGCGGGTCTAAGCCTCAGTCTGGCCTCCCTTTGTGGGAGGTGACTGGGATGATTAGGGGAAAGGCACCAACCCCATCACTGTGCTGCTGCAGCCACTGCCAGTCACCACAGCCACCAAGGTGTTTTCATCAACACAAACTCCAGTCCCTTCACCATGAAAAAATGACAACTTTCTTTAGGCATTTTCAAGATATGTGTTACCTAGGGTATGACATTTATTATTATTTTTATCCTCACCTGAGGATATGTTTCCCATTGATTTTTAGAGAATGTGAAAGAGAAAGGGGAAGACAGAGAGAAACATTAAAGTGAGAAGAACACTATGATTGCCTCCTGCATGAGCCCTGACCTGGGCCCTAGCCAGGGAAGAGCCTGTAACCTAGGTACATGCCCTTGGTCAAAATTGAACCTAATCCTGTGGTAGGCAGGCTGAGGCATTATCCATTGAGCCAAACTGGTTAAGGCAAGATATGACATTTCTTAGCCCTCCGGCACCGGACCTTAATTTTTTTCACCAGGAGCATGGTGAAAACTCTAGATCACCTTTTTGGATTCTTATTATCCAAATTACTAAGAATATTATTACCAGTGACATACAGGGAGCTTAGCCAATGAGCGGTCAGAAAATGTGTTTCCTTGAAGCAGGGAATCTCCCAGGGGTGTATCACCGCACGTAACTCCCCAACTTGTACTGAGTCTGAGTACTGGTATTTTAAGTAGGTTTATTGGTGTAGAACCTGGAGGTGGAACTGTCTTCCCCTCCCCTAAAGGCGCGGGCTCGGCAGTAGGCTTTTTGGTTTCATTTTTGTCCGTATCTGAATGTTCTTTAAAGAACAAGTCCCACGGATCAGGGCGGGGCAGAGGGCTCTGGGGAGGAGTATGGGGGAAGGGGACCCGCCTCCACTGAGGCCACAAGGGCTTTGGGTATCGGCAGAGATGGTTAAGGGGGGACTCCAGAGAGACATATGAGGATGGCCAAAATGGCGGGTGTTAGAGAAAGCAGAAATGTTTTTCCTTCATGAACCTCGGCAGACCTTATATGCTTGAGTACTTTCTCCCAAGTGCCTGGGTCCCAAACGGGGGCTTTTAACAACCAGGGATTAAAGTGTAAGAGGCACTCCCACAGCATCTGGAGTTCCTTTTCTGATATCTTAACTCGCTTACTCTACAAAATGGTGTGGAGAGCTCGCGCCTGAGGGACGCGTGCCATGGGGGGAACATTGCCCATGTTGCAGAGGGTCACTCACCCGGTCCGACGTTCTGGGGGGGTCCCATGTTCGGGCACCATATGAAGCAGGGAGTCTCCCAGTGGTGAGGACGACGGAGCCCCTAGCGCTAAGACACTTGCATGCACGACTCCGGAGACCAGGTTCTGTGATGCAGGTCTAATTTTATTTTGGAAGTACAGCAGTATATATAGTGGAGGTGGCCAATCATAGAACGTCTTATTAGGGAGCCAATAAGCATAAAGGTTGGGGTACTGTGTACGTGGCTCTAGGAGGGGCTTAGGCGGGCATTGCCATCTTCCTGGTTTGCCAGAAAGATCTGAACAGCTGGAGTGTGCTCACAGCATTGCATCAGCCACTGCACCAAGATAAACCTCCTGTGCTCTATCTACATTTCCTTTGTAGTTCACACTGATCGCTGGCTCTGGCCCCCACCCAGACCTGACACATCTGGCCAAGGCATCGGGCCTGGGCAGGGGACCCCCAGGCCCTTCTGACCTCCAGCTCCACCGGCTGCCCATGCCTGATGCCTCGGGGGGCCCCCAGACCCCTCTGATCGCAGCTCCGCCTGCCACTCAGGCTTGTCACTTCTGGCCCAGTCATCAGGCCTGGGCAGGGGAATCCCATCTCCCCCAGATCACCAGCTCCGCCCCTGTCCAGGCCTAACACCTCTTTCTGAGACTTTAGGCTTGGACAGGGTGCCCCCACACCTCTGATAGTTGGCTCTACCCCTGCCCAGGAGTCCCCTGACTCATATGCTACTCAGGGCCCACACGGGGCCTACCTTGAAGTAACCTGGGTGCTGATGATGGTCCCAGGACCCAGGCCACTGGGCGCCTATGTATGCAAATTAACTGCTATTTTGTTGGGTGAATTTGCATACTCATCTGATTGACTGATGAGTGTAGTGGAGTGACACCAATTTGCATGTTTCTCTTTTATTAGTGTAGATAATTACATGCCAACAAATTCGATAACCTAGAAGATTAAATTCCTAGAAACACACAAGCTACCAAAACTGAATCATGATTAAATAGAAAATCTGAACAAACCAATTGCTAGTAAGGATATTGAATCATTAATCAAAACCTCCCAACAAACAAAAATTCAGGACCAGACAGCTTTGCTGGTAAATTCTACCAAACATTCAAAGAATACTTAATGCCAATCTTTCTCAAACTCTTCCAAAAAATAGGAGAAAACTCTTTCAAATTCATTTTATAAGACTACCATTACCTGATACCAAAACCAGACAAGACTGCCATAAGAAAATGATAATATAGACCAATATCTCTGATTAACATAAATGCAAAAATCCTCAACAAAGTATTAGCAACTGATTCGACAATATATTAAAGGGATCATACACTATGATTAAGTGGGATTTATTCCAGAAATGAAAGGATGGCTCAACATTTCCAAATCAGTCAATCCTATATAATAAAAGCATAGGTGGCATCATGCAGGACATTATCACAAGATGGCCACTCTCATGTTGTCATGGGATGGTTGCCACAAGATGGCTGCCACAAGATGGCTGCCACAAGATGTCTGGCAGGGGAGAGCAGTTGTGGGCAATCAGGCTGGCCTGGGAGGGGAGTTGGGGCCAACCAGGCCAGCCAGGGAGGGCAGTTGGGGGCGACTAGGCTGGCAGGTGAGGGAAGTTGGGGGTGAGCAGGCCTGCAGGGGAGGGCAGTTAGGGATGACCAGGCCTACAGGGGAGGGCAATTGGTGGTGACCAGGCCAGCATGGGAGGGCATTTGGGGGGTGATCAGGCCAGCAGGGGATCAGTTAGGCATCAATCAGGCTGGCAGGGGAGCGGTTAGGAGCCAGCAGTCCTGGATTGTGAGAGAACTGTCCAACTACTGTTTTAGGCCTAATCCCACCAGCAGTCAGATATCCCCCAAGTGGTCCCAGATTAGAGAGATTGCAGGCCAGGCTGAAGGACAACCTTCCTCCTACCCCCCAGGGCACTCATTTTGTGTACCAGACCTCTAGTATGATATAATACATTAACAAAATGAAGGGTAACGATCACATAATTATATCAATATATGCATAAAAAGCATTTAATAGAATTCAACATCTACTTATGATAAAAACTCACAACAAAGTGCATATAGAGAGAATATACTTCAATGTGGTAAGGCCATATATGACAAGCCTCAGTTCACATCATACTCAATGGTGAAAAGCTGAAAGTGTTGATTTGGCACTTCAGTAAGTGGTGCTGCAAATATTGGATAGCCACAGTAAAAGAATAAAACTGAATTACTGTCTTATACCATACCCAAAAAAATTAACTTAAAATGGATTAAAGAGTTGAACATAAAACCTAAAACCATAAAACTCCTAGAAAAAAAAAATAGGTGGTAAATTAATTGGTGATTATTTTTTAAATCTAAAATCAAAAGCAAAAATAAACAAGTGGGACATCTTCAAACTAAAAAGCTCTACATAGCAAATAAAACCATCAAAAAATGAAAAAGCAACCTATTAATGGTAGAACATATTTGCAAGTCATATATTTGATAAGGAACTAATATTTAAAAAAATAAAATAAAAAGAACTCATACAGCCCTGGCCAGGTGGCTTAGTTTGTTGGAACATTATCCCATACACCAAAAGGTCATGGGCTTGATTCTGACCAGGGCACATGCCTAGGTTATGGGAAGCAATCGATAGAGTTTTCTCGCTCACATCAGTATTTTTCTCTTTCTTCCTTCCTGTCTCTCTCAAATCAGTACCTCGGGGGAGAATTAAAAAAAGAACTCACACAACTCAATAACAAAAACAAAAACAAAAACAAAATTCTGATTAAAAAGTGGGCCCAAGATTTGAATAGACATTTCTCCAATGAAGACATACAGATGGACAACAAATACATTTAAAGATCCATATAAAATTCATCTGCCTCCTAGTCCAAAGCTTCCAAGAAGCAAATATTAAGATGTGATTAACCATTGAAACATGTTATTAGGAGAACTGCCTTGGGAGGAAAATATGTGAAGGAAGGCTGGGATAACGGTCAGACCATGATGCAGGAGGAGGAGGGAGGAAAGGAAGGCAGGTTGTAAAGAAGCATCCAAGATCATTGTGCCCAGGCTATCAGTGAATCCTTGAATAAAAGTAGGCTGTCAGAGATGTCTTCCAGAAATGGGCCTGGCTGAGATGAATGTCTGAAGCAGTTGGGACCCTCAGTCAACATCTCTCCCTGTGGATGGAGGTCTGCAAAGCACATTTTTCAAAACCTTAAGTTTCCTCCTCATCCTTCTAATCCTAAACATTCAGTAGTGCCCAGTATTTAAAGAACCATAATCTAATCTATTTGGCATCTCATGGAAGGTTATATAAATATGAAATTCAGCCAATCTGCATTCCACATTATCAGAGCATATTGTCAACTGTGTATTTGCATGACAGTTCTATGTTCTCTTTGGATAATTAATAATATTTTGGCATTGTTATGTAAATTTTGGGCAGCAGAATCATGATTCTTGTCTAAAGTGTTGAATGTCATTGGATAGCCTCCTAGAAGGTTAGAGGCCAGTGTGGTGTAGAAAGGGCAAAGTGACATGTATCTTGCCTTAAAACATACTTGCTGGCAGCAAGGATTTTTTGAGCAGTTCTCTGAGGTTTTCTTGCCTTCAACTCTCTCTGACGTGCTCTTTTTGTACAATTTTTCAATAATGGAAATCAAAAGAGACACCAGTGTATCACACTAAAGATATCCAATTTCAATTAAAAATAAAATGCAAAAGATTCTAGGACCAAAATGCAGGAAGCACGAGTTTAAATTTTGTTACCTTTTTGTATAACCTTGAGCAAGTCACTTAATCTATTTTTAAAACTGTGATTTTCATCCTTTGGAAATGGAGATAGTGGTACTTAATGCAGTTCACTTGATAGTTTAGTTGTACTTATTAAATTACATTACTATTTTGAAAATTTTCAAATGCCATACAAAGGAAAGATGATTGTGTGAGTTGGACTCAAGTCCTGTTAAGGACAACAGTTTAATTTAAGGACATAAATGGATTAGAACTGGAAAGAGAAAGTCCCAAGGAAACAGAGTAGAACTAGGGGTTGGTTATTATCGCTCTGCCTAGCTTTACCTCTCTCTTTAGACTGGAAGATTCCTGTTAGGAGCTGAAGGGAAGGGCCCTGGACTTGAGATCACTCACTCCTCATGGGAGACCCCTCTGCCAGGAAAAAGATGGGTTTATTTCCTTGGGAAGCAGTTTGGCCCAGGGTATTTCAGTAAGAAGGGGGAAATTGGGCATGACTGGCACCGTTATAGACCCAACAGGTGCAAATTATAAGTTGGCAAAGTAATATCATCAGTATAAATTAAACTGTTGAATAGAAATCTAGAAGCATGACCTAGCCCTTCTCTTTCCAATCCACATGAATTGGTACAAATCACAGTTTCCTTGCTGTGGATAAAAATGGATTATTGGGAAATGCAAATCAGATAATTTACATGAAAATATGCTATAAACTCTGAGATGCAAAGAATGACTACCAGTAGTTTAAAAAGAATAGAAGCAAGCAAGCTGAGGTACTAACTTGCCAAGGAAGTGAATAAAAACCAATGAAGAAATTCATTCAATGGCCAGTAGAAAACATGTCACATCCAAGAAGGCTTTTTATAACATGTAAAATTTTTGACAAATGACAAATAGAAATAATAGATGATTACATAAGCAGTGCTATGGTAATGGTAAAGACAGTCCACTAATCTTTTCATAAAAGACAAATGACAAAATTGGGATTTCTTTTAACAAAGAATTGAGAGGGCCTTTAGAAATCAAAGAATCATATTGTAACATCGGAAGCATTGGTCTCTGTAAATGTAATCCCCTTTTAAAAAGCTGTGTTTTTTTTTTAAGACTTATTGGTTGGAAGATAAGCAAAACTCAGAGCATATTCATGAAAGAACATACTGAGGGCTAGCAAAGACCTTGGAGACAGAAGACTAGCATCCTGTGCTGCTTCTAACTTGCTGTCCAATGCAAGGCTATTTATTTCCCTTCTCTAGGCTTCTATTTGCTCAGCTGTAAAACTGTCTGTAGCCAAGGGCTAATGCCAATATCTTTTCTGTCTCTAATATACTCTGATTTCAAGGAACTTAATTAGATCAGAGCCTTAGAAACCTTTTTTTCCCCTTCAGAAATGTTAAACAACATTAAACATGTTAAATATGATAATGTTGGTATAGCAGTTTTCTAGTCATGACAATATTGTAACAAATCACCCCTCCAAAATTTGGTTGCTTAAAACAGCCACCATTTATTATTTTCACAAGTATATAAGTGGACTGGACAAATTGGCTGATGTTGCCTGAGCTTGGTTGATCTTGACAAGGCTCCTTCACACATGTGTAGTCAACTGGTGTGCAGTTGGGATTGGCTAGTTTGTTTTGAAACTGGAACAGGTAGAATGCCCTGGTCCTCTCACCAATGACTTGAGTCTCTCATCTTCCAGCAGACTCCACTGTGCTTTTTCAGGTTTGTCGTTGTCAGGTTTCATGAAAGAGAATGGAAGAACCAAGACCTTTTGAGTCTAGCCTCAAGGCTGGCACATGGTCTTTTCCATTACATGTTCTGACCAAACTAAGTCATAAAATCAAACCACATTTATAGGTAAGGAAGTAGACTCTACCTTTTTATAGGAGGAGCTAAAAAAAAAAATCATATTGCAGAAGTTCATGGGACAACGGTGATGAAGAACTGGAAAAATTTTGACCATGAATCAGCACAATTAAATGGTAGCTAGATATGTTTTCTAAAACATTTAGTAGCCAGTAGCTCTCTGAGGGAGACCTGGCCACTCTGCACCCGCTTCCCAGAGGACTATCCACGGCCAAGTGTGAAACACTTGCTTCCTCACCCAGGCAATGACAAGCGTTCCGCACCCCAGCCTGGCCAGAGGTCCATCCACTGGCTTGGAATGCACACAACTTCCCTCCTTGTTATCAGGAACTCCTATAAAAGGCTTTCTTCCTCTTACTCAGCCTGCTTTCACCCCTGTGCCTCCACCACCAGCCTTTCCTGTCACACTATCCTCCACCCCTCTACCCTCTGGCTGCCTGGACTTGACCTTGCCTGGGAGTTGGGCAACTCTGCTCAGCTAGCCAGTTCCTTCTCTTTTTATACAAGCGTTGGATTCCGGGTCTGGCCAGAGGCCCATCCGCAGCCGAGCACAGAATGCTTGCTTTGTTGCCACAGCAACGAAGCAAGCATTCTGCCAGGCCACTCACACTGACTGCTCTCAGTGGTCCCCCAACCCCCAGGACTGGGGGACTCCAGTGGCCCTGAGAGGACTGGGCACCGCCATCTTGTGGCTGTGAGTGCTGCCTTCTTTATGATGGAATGATGGTTAATTTGCATATTATCCTTTTATTAGAGAGGGTATGTATATAACCTTCACCTGAGGATATGCTTAGAGAGAGGAAGGGAGAGAGAAACACTGATGTGAGAGAGAAATGTCAATCAGTTGCCTTCCACATGTACTCCCACCAGGGACCAAACCTAGGTTACACTCTGACCAGGAATCAAACTGGCAACCTTTTTGGTGCACAACATGATGCTCAACCAACTGAGCCAGTCTAGCTGGGCTGCAATATATATTTTTAAAATCAGCCAATTTAAAGTTTCACTCACTCATAGCCAGGAGTATCACAAATAGTAGCAGACTGTTCATCCTTTTCTGGAAAATCCTAAGAACAAACACAAAAACAGGGACATGGCGTTTGCATAAGAGATAGCAGGTTACTGGCTTGTTTATATTCTTTCAAAAGAACTGGTAGATTCCCAGATGATGCTAAAGGCTCACTGCTTTTTCTCCCAGTTCATAAATGACAATCCAGAATTTTTTCTAGTGCAGTCTTTCTGAAACTGCAACAAAAGCAAATAATTTTACAAGAACATGAGCTGAAAAAACTGCCACTATACTAGCTAGTCAAACTAAAGCCCCGAAGCTCCTCTTACCAGATTAAAGTTGAGTGGTTACTATGCCCTAGAGATGAAAACATCACTCTTCCCCCAGTGGCTCTCCTACAGCTCTTAAGTTGCGCCAGCCCCATTTCCAGTGTTCGATAAGCACAAGTGGCAGCGGAGAGTGCAGATATAGTACACCTCTGCACTGCAGAGAGTCCTGATGGAGGAGAAAGGGGTTTGAAATCACTATCTGGAGAGGGTTGGTGCAAGTGGGTCATTGGCCAGCCCTGGGGTTTTAATGAAGGAACCAGCCACCTGTGAGAAAAAGCAATGGTGGTCCAGAGTGAACATCATGACCCATGTAGTTTGGTCCCATTTTCCTTGACTACAAATTCACTCAGTGACCTAGGGCAACATATTGTGTTTCTTAGTTTGTTCTTGAGGAAAATAAAGGGGTTAGGGTAGATCAGGGCTCCTCAAACTTGCGTATGCACATGAATCACCTGAAGATCTTGTCACAATGTAAATTCAGAGAGAGCAGGTGAATGAGGCCTGCTTTTCTACCCAGCTCTCAGCTGATGCCAGTGATGCTGATGCTCCTGGTCCATGGACTGTTCTGTGAGTAACAAAGGAGTAGGCCAGTGATTCTCAATCTTCTGGCCCTTTAAATACAGTTCCTCATGTTGTGACTCAACCATAACATTATTTTCGTTGCTACTTCATAACTGTAATATTGCTACTATTATGAATCGTAATGTAAATATCTAATATGCAGGATGGTCTTAGGCGACTCCTGTGAAAGGATTGTTTGACTGCCAAAGGGGTTGCGACCCACAGATTGCGAACCGTTGGACTAGTGGGTCATAGAATCATTGGATGTTTCCTCTGAAATGATCCTTACAAATTCTGTATTCTAATTCTGTGTTTAGGGTCCTATCCATCTAGAATCCCTGAATTCTAGAAAAAGGTCCATTGACATCTATAAAGGGGCACTGTAAGAATTTAATGCTCATTTGAATTGTTCTATAAAACAACATAGTTTCCTTATAAGGAAAGCCTTGATTCCTGTCCAATGACCTATGTGTTCATATGTTCCACTTAGCAGAGACGGGGTAGACGTGTGTGTGTGTGTGTGTGTGTGTGTGTGTGTGTGTGAAACCAGCTCACGTTTAATGGTGACATTTTAAAATTGTACAAGTGTTCTGACATCTGCCCTCTCCCCCAATACTGTCTCTTTAAAATGACAGCAAAACACCAATAACAGGTTTAATGGGTTTAATAAGTTTACCCTTTCAGTTCTGATTTGCAGCACCCAATATCTTGACATCAGACAGACAATGGCCGACAGTAAATTTCAGATCTGCAGAGTTTAATAGTTCAGGTTCTCTGAGCATTCTGTGTTGCAGTGGCACTTGTCCAAAACTGCTACCTCTCTGTAGTTTGGGGAACATTAAATGTACCAGTGAAAAAAAACTTTTTCCCCTTCAAGAGGAAGATAAATCACTCCTTAAAACCCAGCAGATCTGGCTGTGGGGTCTTTCCTCCTGTCCCATCTCTTCAGGCTTAATTTTTGCAGTGGAGTAAGAGAGACCAAAATCTAACCTGAGCTACAAGTAACAAGACAGCGATGGCTATAAAGGGAGAGACCAGGAGTAACAGATACCCCTTTACCTCCCACGTCTAATGTATGTGCTTCACAGACAAACAACAAAAATAACAGGTCCAGCGAAGAAATTCCTTCGGCACATGTTTGCGATTTCACTACCTGTGGATTCCTCTAGTATTTTTATGGATTCCTGTCTTACGTTTAAGTCCTTTATCCATTTTGAGTTTATTTTTGTGTATGGTGTGAGTTGGTGATCTAGTTTCATCTTTTTGCATGTATCTGTCCAATTTTCCCAACACCATTTATTGAAGAGGGGAGGAGGGGGGAGGGTCAAGGGAGAAAAATGGAGACCTATCTAACACTTGTTGTAATACTATAAGCAATAAAACAAAATTAAAAAAAATAATAATAGGTCCACAAAATACAAAAGCTAGAATTTCAAAATCCATTCATCCGAGGGTGATGGAAGGCTGGAAAGGGAGGTGGAAGGGTAAATCTATGGGGAGACAGAATGTTCCAATCAGTCCAGGCACTGGGGGATGGCAGATGCTAGAAAAAAGCTGCAGAAAAACCTGTGGGCCTTTCAGACTCATAGGTGTTAAAAATCCCATTACTGGTGTCAGTCAGGAAGATGGTGCCTTATGTGCACCAGAGACAAAAATCCCAATTCCTCAGAAGGGAACATGCAGAGGGTTCTTGGCAGAGCGGGTCCTGCCTTTCCTGGTGGGGGGGATGGACAAAGAAAGAATGTCCTTCCAATCCCACTCCTTCCCCCTGAATAGCAGGTGACTCAGTGGCCTACAGCAGCCTCCCGTTTGGCAGGAGACGCATGTGGTGAGGGGAACTTCTCTGCAGAGGTTGAGCTACTCAGTGTGGACTGCAGGTAGACCATCTTGTGGAAGAGTCTGTTGCTTAAGAAAACTGCCAACAAGAAGAGGCGCAACAGGAAAAGGTAAGCTTTGCCAGGGGTCTTTGCTTCATTGGTGCTAATAATGAATAAAGGAAAGAGGATAGAGAAGAGGCAGCCACTGCTAAGGTATGAGGACTGCATTGCTGTGAGGAAAGCCAGAGGTAAACCAAATCCAAAGTAGTAAGGCCAATTCCTCTCTATGTTTGACAACCGCTGGTGCATTTAAATGCCTTTATTGAGCCAATGATATTCAAGGCAGTATAGTGAGTAGAGAAGGGACATATGCAGGAGACTAACCAGCTGACCAAGGTGGGTGGGAAAGAGAATCACAAACATCCCCTGGATGAGGAAAAGAGCCTCAAGCAGAAGGTTGTAGAGCATTTCAGCAATGATTTTGCCAACACTAGGGAATGGGTGAAGTTTCTCCCTGATACCTCGAACGCCAGGTCAGCTATATCTTGGAACCCAATGGCATTCACCACTTTGCTAAGCACAAACAGGGGGAGCACCCAGAGAGCACTGAACGTTGACGTGAGTAAGAATTCCAGCCGTGACCAAACATCTCCATATACAGACAGAGCACCAATAATTAGGGCAGGTACTGAATGAAATACAGGAATAGACACTCGATAAAACAAGAGGAGACCAAACCAGAATACTCCACCGTTCCAAGCGCAGCACTGGAAAATTCTCCTAATGACACGTGGCTCAGTCTCTTGCTTCCTCTCTATGTTCTGGGCTCTCCTTTGCTCCAGGACACTACTTGCCCTTCTTCGATGCTGCTCCTTTCTCTTTTCTTGAATTAGAGCATCAGCTTTGAGATTGTACAAATTTCCCAGATGGAGTCTTTGATTCCCCCAGCGTCTCTTGCTTATGTCCTTTCATGGTTGCCAGAATATGTAACTGGACAATCAACGTGTCCGCGCTGCCTGTCACTACGTGAGCCAATTAAGCAGAGATGGCTGAATCACATACGAGCTTTTTTCCAAGATTGCCGGCAGTATGGGAGAGCAGCCGTTCATCCACAAAACTCTGCTCTCGAGATGGGGTAATCTTTACATTTGCTTTAAATGACCTGACCAAGGCCACTCTTCTCAAGTGTTCATTGTATACAGTGTAATATACTAGTAGCTATTGTTGTTTATAATTGGCAAACAGAGCAGTAGAGAAGCAGCACAGAATCATACACCAAGTGAGAACTGCCCAGAGGCAGTGGTTGGCAGAGTCTTTCAATATTTCTCCATGTGGGTAAGTACAGTGGCTGGTAGAACAATATACAATGTGTGTGTATATATTATATATATAACCTACTACTATACAGCGCACTTCCCCCAACCCCCTCGTGTTCACTCAAGCTCATAGCTCATTAGTCTTGAATCTAAGACCTGCTTCTTTCTCATGAATCAAGTGATGAGTGCTTTTAGTGAGGAGTACCACCAGATGCTACACTCTGGCCTCTTTGTGGGAGCAGGTTTGTCCTAAATGGGTGGGCATGTTTTCTGCATTTGCAACTTGGATTTCAAGGCTGTGAATAATAATGCGGGGGAAGCTGGAGTACTGAAGAAAAGAATAAAGAGCAAAGAACTAAAACCAACAGGGAAGGGCAATTACAAGGTGTATTAATGTACACTCTGCAGAGGGAGGGATTTATTACACTTTCAGGTTTTGTGTCTTGTTTAGTTTTGTTTTTTACATGAAAGGTAAGGGGGAAGGAACTGATATTTGTCAGTCTGAATTGGATAGTGCAGTTGCAAAGAATAAAGGGAGCTTTTAGAAAGTGGGCAGCTGTAGTGGAGCCTGAAGCCATGGTACTTGATACTGCAATATACCCTCTTAGTGATTCTGAGCAGCTTTGGAGGACAGCAGGGGAGGTATTCAGAGTGGAGAACAATGGCACATGTCAAGAGCAAAAGAAAGAATATAGAGTTTAAAGGACTGTTGATTGACAAGTAGGGCACATCAAAGAGAAAAATTCATCTCAAGTATTAATGATTATAATGCTAGTAGAGATCAGTAAGTATAAGAAGAAACTATAGCAAAAAAAATAGCCAATAGCATTCAGTCTTTAAAGCAGATAGTTAAGAAGAGAAAAAAGAAGAAACTAGTCAAAGACTAAGTCATCACTTCATCTATTCTGATTTTTCTGCTGTGTATTTTGTTACTCAACTAATCAATCAAAAGGAAGTTTCATAAGCGTGTTTGAAATTGTACAGTGGAAATATTTTGGAGGCAGCACAAGATGGGGCTCATGTATAATCCACAGCAAGCTCAGCCTCACAGACAATACCAGAATGTGAGCTTTCTTTCTTTTTTTTCCCCCCCTAGTGTGATCTTTTGCAATCTCTCTGCAGGAAACCTTTTGACTATTCAGAATCTACATCATCTGGGTCCTCTGGGCTAGTTTTCACTTCTCACTTCCCTTCTGTTCCCCACACAGGTGTGGATATGCAAAGCTTCCTCCTCCAGCAGATTGGGAGGTAGGGCTGGAAGGAAAAACCCTGTTTCTGGAAACCTGCTCAGGCTTGCTCAGGACCAGGGTGGTTTAGAAGCTCAAGGAGAAATGTTGAAATCAGTCATTGCAAAATCGCTTTTGCAATAAGTAATGAATAAAAACTGAAGGGAAATCTCTTTCCTCCTCAAAATAAAAATCTACCATAGACCCTGTCTAAACAGCTCCTCATAATAGAACTTTAAAGGCAACATAAACTGCAGTGTTTCCCAGGGCCAAGGCCAGAACCTCCGGCCATCTTCGATGGATTCAGTCCTTCAGTAAATATCTGTCAAGATCTGTATGTAGCAATTCAGCCCTGGACAGTGCAGGAGAACAGGAACACGGTGACTCCCTTTACACTTGGACAGTCAATTGTTCTCAATTGCTCCTCAATTGTTCTCTATCCTCTGGCCCTGGTCATTTTCATCATAACATCTGAATTCTGTTCTTTTGAAAATTAGGTCTCTCTCAACCCACTCCAATATTACTGTGAAGATCCGTATAAATTGTTCACTGCTGTATGGCCAGCATTTAAAATAGTGCCCATATAGCCCTGACCGGTTTGGCTCAGTGGATAGAGTGTCAGCCTGCGGACCCAAGGGTGCTGGGTTCGATTTTGGTTGCGGGCACACCCCCAGTGGGGAGTGTGAAGGAGGCAGCTGATCGATGTTTCTCTCTCATCAATGTTTCTAACTCTCTATCCCTCTCCCTTCTTTTCTGTAAAAAAAATCAATAAAATATCAGCTAATAAAAGAGTAATATGCAAATTGGCCATCATGCCATTACACCTAAGCCACGCCCACCAGCCAATCAGAGCAGCTGCATGCAAATTAACCCAGCCAAGATGGCGGCCAGAAGCCATGGAGCTAAAGCAAACAGGAGGCTTCCATTGCACCAGCGATGGAGGAAACTGCCTGCGTAGGCCAGCTGTGGCCTTTGCTCAAAGCAACGAAGTTTCAATTATAGAAGATAAATAAACCCCAGAAACCTGATTCCAGCCAGACTCACTGGGATGTTGGGTCAATGGGAGCTGTGGGCAGCCTGAAAACGGCCCTCAATTGTGTATGGAGGTTTTATTAATCAATATGAAAAATACCAAAAGAATAAAAAAGGTGAAGCAAATGCTTAAGATGAAAAAGAAATACATATGTTTTACAATAAATGAAATGATATTCAATTTTATACATAATTGAAAAATGCAAAATAATTTAACAAGATATGATTTCCTACCTTAAAAATGGCGAAAAAATGTGAAGGTGTTTATGATACAATGTTGATTGATCTATTGCAAAAATATGTGTTCAGATATGAAGTGTAAAATGAATTTTTATGATCTTGAAGGGTAACTTAGCAACATCTATGAAAATTAAAACAGGTGCACTTATTCCCACAAAATTGCTCTAAAAACTTTTAGGTATACTTCCATGAATACAAAAACATGATAATGGTGAGAGAAAGTAAAGAGAAAAGAAGAGGAGAAGAAAGAAGAAGGAAAGGAGATGAAGGAGAAGAGGAAGAAGCAGTAACAGCTACTGCTAAATGTTTATTTTTAGACTCTTAAAGTATATAGTGGAATGATATTCAATAGTCAAAGAAAGGAAGTAGTTGGGTATGTTGATATAGAAAGATTTCCAAAATAATAGAAAAAGGTAAGATGGTAACATTGTTAAAAATCATATTAAGAAGAAGAGAAAATATCCATGTATTCTGGAAGAATGTATAAGAAATTATGTTGGTTATTAAGTGATTATCATTCAGCTCAAAACCCATCCTTCCACACTCTGTTTTGCTGGAGTTGGGACTCTACAAACCATACTTCTCCTTTATCATTTGACTCCCTATTAAATTCTGGTAATAGGATCCCTGATCATTGTTTTCTTTAAGAAATAAGACTGGAGCCTGATATATGAGGGAAATGCATCTTTCAAAACATGTCACATCAGTGAAAGTTCAGAATGCTGGAAACCTCGGAATCCCCCAGTGGAAAGTCCAAATGGGTGTGTATGTAACACCAGTCTTTCCAGTTCTTGATAAATCCCTGGCATCCTCTTTTTAAGGTTCTTCCTCAACTTTTCCCTGATTCCATATAAGTACAGGTATACCAGATGGACAAAGTGATAAATAGGCTGGGCTAGTGGGAGAACAAAATTCCAATTTCAGAAAATGAGTTAATTTGAAAATGCCAAGCAAACATTTTTTAGCCACTATAAGACAAATAATAAATAGTATGGCAGTGTTTTTAAAATGTTTCTGACCCACAGAGAAAATTGAAAAAGTATATTTTGCATTATGAACTACTAAAACACACAGTGAAACAAAAGTTTTATCAAACAATATCTTAACCGTAACACATGTAATTCGACTTTGATGTTTTCTAAGTATTGTTTTATTTTTTTAATTTTTAAAACTTTTCAGTTATAGTTAACATTCAACTATTTGATATTTTCTATTCCTTTTCATTTTATTTTATTTTATATCATCAGAAAGAAAGATGCTAGTTTTGACACACGCAAAAACTTTATTTTATAATCTAATTAGGGTGTGAAACTACAATTTAAACAACACTGGCACAAAAGATCACATATAGGTAACTTTCTACTTAGATTGACCTGGGTCCTAAATGCAGGTTGACCCACTTAGAATCATTGTTTCTCTAAACTTTGCCTAATCTATAAAATGGACCTGTAAATAAGTAATATATACATGGTTAGAAAATGAAGTCATACAATGAATGTAAAGTGTGTAATTTGTTTGGTCCATGGTGACACTGGTGGTATATTTTCCATTTACTGAAATAAAAACTTATGGAAGGAAACAGATATGGTCCCTGCCCTCATTTAACTCCTGTTCTGACTGTGAGGTCTATAGCTGAAAACTGCTACTTGATCATGCCATTAAGTCATAGTGAAAGGCCAATTCGCCATAGCCTTTTAAAATGTTTCAAAGAGTTCAACCTGTTACTGACGAAATGCCATGATAACTCACTACACTCGGACCAGCTAAGGACAAGGGGAAAAAATTGGAGATCTATATATCATTTGTTGTAATACTTATCTATCATTTGTTGTAATACTTTAAGCAATAAAAATAAAAATAAAAAAAATAAATAAAATGTTTCAAAGAATGAAGGCCTCCGTAGCACAAAGCCAGGAGAAAGGACTCCACATAAACAGTAGAATCCATTTGTCATGAAGCCTGATTCTCTTACTGTAGTGGCTCTCAACCACAGGTAATTTTGTCCTCCAGAAGATATGTTTTTGCTTATCACAAGGGGGAGAGAGTTGCTATTCATACCTAGGGGTAGAGGCTATGAATGCTGCTAAGCATCCTACAGGACAGGCCTCACAACCAAGAATTACCTGGCCCCATGTCAATAGTGTCCCACTTGAGAAAGCCTGTGTTATAGGAACTGAACCATTAAGGTTACTGGTGATTGGAGGCATCTTCAGAGACTTGGTGTGGGAGTCATTTTTACCTACTTGGGCAAGTCTTCAAGGTCCCGGTCTTAATGTCCTCATCTACAAAATGGGTATAATAATATCTGATCACCTCCATAATTGGTTGAGAAGTGCAAATCAATCCAAAGATAAAAAACTTTTAGAAGTAGATTAGGTGGTCAATTTCAAATGGGTATCTTATTATTATTATTATTGGCCTTTCCATAAAATAAAATTGCCAGCAAACATCAAAGAGTTTGTTAATTAAGAGAGATGTATTAAAAAACACAACCTTGGTATAACTATGGCACCAGCTAATTTTCATGACTCAGAATATGGCTCATTTGGCGGGGGTGGGGTTGGGAGTTGGAGGGGTTACAACATCACGGGTTCAAAAGGAAATCAAAATTAAATTAGTTTCTTACTAGTGCCAACATTCCAAACATCTGATGTAAAAATAAACATAGAATATATTATTACACATTATTCATTCTGTTTATAGATACTTCCCTTTTCAATACTGTCCCAAAACCAGGGAGTCAATAATACAAACCATGCCAAGAATCACGAATTGTGTCTTGCTCAGTATTTGACTATTTTTTTAAGTTAGGGTTCACTTAAAAACCAACTTGTCAGTAGCTGTTATAGAACATGAGAGGGTGAGTCAGTAATTTTTTTTTCCTTTGCATGCTCACACCTCAGTATTGGTGTCTCTCTTGGAGGAGAATTTATCCTGTAACTTCCTTCAGTATACTGGTCTGTTCACTCCTTTGTGTCACCAGCACATATTCTGATTATGAGTCCAGAGGGAAAGATCTTGCTTTATGCAATGCAGTGAATTGAGTTCTGTGAATATTTCTCAAGAGAACTGTCCTCATTGCTTTCAGTCTTTCCTTGCTCTCCTATACATTTGCAGAGACTCTTGGAAGGAAACATTTGTGGTCCCTGTCCTCATGTTTGATTTCTCACTGTGCAGCCAATAAGTTTAAAAAATGCTGCTGGATCATGCCATCAGGTTATAATAAAAGCAAATTCACCATAGCTCTGGATAACTTTTTGAAAAATAAGGACCCTGTTAACATTTTCACTGAAACATCATAGGATCAGCACAAGCCTCACAGTGCAGAGCAAGTTGGAACGGGGCTGTGTGCTAGGTGGGCATGGAGCTGGAACAAAGATCAGGATGGCACTAGAGAAAAAATAAGAGTTAATAGATTGTTGGCTTTTCAAAGTTATTTAAGCCAAAGGACAGTATAGTTAGTAGAGTTAAGCAATTATTTGAGATCCTTTCAAAATTTTTATTAAAATACTAGAGGCCAGGTACACAAAAATTTGTGCACTGGGGGAGGAAGGGATCTCTCAGCCCGGCCTGTGCCCTCTCTCAGTCTGGGACCTCTCAGGGGATGTCCACCTGCTGCCTTAGGCCCAATTCCCCAGGGCATCCCTCTGGCAGCACAGGAGCCCTCGGGGGATATCCACTTGTCAGTGGGGAGCAGGCCTAAGCTGCAGTCAGACATCAGCACCGCTAAAGAGGCAGGAGAGGCTCCCACCATTACCACTGTGCTGGTAGCCATCAGAATGGCTTGTGGCTGAGCAGAGCTCAGCCTATGGGAGCGCACTGACCACCAGGGGGAAGCTCCTGTTTTGAACATCTGTTCCCTGATGGTCAGTGTGTATCATAGTGACCAGTCATTCCCAGTGGTTCTGTTGTTAGGGTCCATTTGCATATTACCCTTTTAATTACATAGGGTAGAGGCCTGGTACATGGGTGGGGCCAGCTGGTTTGCCCTGAAGGGTGTCCCAGATCAGGGTGGGGTTCCCTCCAGTGGTGCCTGGCCAGCCTGGGTGAGGGGCTGATGGCTGTTTGCAGGCTGGTCAAGCCCCCCAGCAGAGACCCTCACCCCATAGGGGTGTGGCCAGCCTGGGTGAGGGGCTGATGACCATTTTCAGGCTGGCCACGGCTGGCAGTGGGCTGGAAGCAGGTATCTGGGATTTATTTTTCTTATACAATTGGAACTTTGTAGCCTTG
Organism: Murina feae; assembly: GCA_004026665.1. Taxonomy (NCBI): domain Eukaryota; kingdom Metazoa; phylum Chordata; class Mammalia; order Chiroptera; family Vespertilionidae; genus Murina; species Murina feae. The sequence goes on along the minus strand of PVJC01002813.1, from coordinate 1,425 downwards.
AGTGGAGCTCAGGACTGGCCAGGACAGGCGGGAAGCTTGGCTTCCTCCATCCCCAGTGGCAATGCAAGCCTCTTGCTCGTGGCTGTCGCCATCTTAGATGGATTAATTTGCATATCTGATCCTGATTGGCTGGTGGGCGTGGTTGGTGGGTGTGGCTTGTGGGTGTAGCGGAGGTATGGTCAATTTGCATGTTTCTCTTTTAGATTAGACTAGCTGTACCCAGCCACGTGTTGCTGTGGCTCATTCTGGTTAAATGGAAAAGAAAGAAAATAGAAAGCACAAGTTTCTAATATGTTTAATTGCACAATGCTTATGGGTATACAATATTTTTTGTTGTTCTATTGTCTGTACAGATATAGAGATAGTCTGGTTTGCCGACTCTAGAACACGCAATATATAATTGTCCATGTTAGAAGCAATCCATGTCTAGATCTAAACCGAATAATTCTAAATATTGGCCCTGAACTTTGTTGATGGTGACTGCAAATGCCAATCAAATTGGGAATTGCAATCTCTTAAATTGAAATGGCATATCCATTAGAATCATAGGAATGCAAGGAATGAGGACATCTTCACCTTTGAAAGGTCCTGTCAAGATTGTTGCTTCTACAAAGTTGCTCATCAATTTTTTTACTGCAAGCCGTGTGCCATTGCAAAGCTTTGACTGGTTGATATTTCGCAACATGATAATTGGCATGCTGATTTTCAATTGCAGTATGTGCAGTGACATCCCTGGCAGATTGAGGGAATTCAAAAATTCTGTTGGATAATTAACCACTTCATCTGCTTCCACAACAGTGTCGATAGACTTATATGTGACTGCCTCGCTTTGAATGTTAGACAAATAATATTGTTAAGTTCATAGACTTCTTTGTTTTGGGCCACAAGAATAGCTAGTTCACTCAGCCAATCGTGATTCTTATAATTGATTTGAATATTGGGAAATACTGTTTCAGCCAACTCTTCCTTTGAAGTCACTAAATTGCATGGATCATAAATCAGAAACATTAAAATGGAATCATAAAATATTTAGTATAGCATGTGTTGCTTTTATGTCGAACAGATGCTGCTGTTTTTCAGAAAAAGCATATTTTTTTGGGGGAAAAAACACAGGTGTGACATCTATATATAATCTAAACTAATAAAAGCGAAATAGTAAAATTAACCGTTTCTCCGAGACAGGGTAAGCCACGCCCACCAGCCAATCAGAGTGGCTGTATGCAAATTAGCCCAGGCAAGATGGCGGCCGGGAGCCTCGGAGCGGCGGGTGAATCATGGAAACCAGCGGGCAGCAGAGTGGGCTGGGCAGGTGGTGGCTGATGCCTTGCAAGGGTCCAGGCGGAAAGGCCCCACACCCCAGCGCTGTGAGCTCCGCTTCGGCTCCGAGCTGCTGGGGAAGGAGGCGCGGAGGACTTGGCCTGCGGG
>PVJC01002812.1:0-75662 GCA_004026665.1 Murina feae | reverse complement strand
GGCCATCATAGGACATCCACTGAGGGGTCCCAGACTGTGAGAGGGCACAGGCCGGGCTGAGGGACTCCCTCCACCCCGAGTGCACAAATTTTTGTGCACTGGGCCCCTAGTAGCGAATAATAGCGTAGGCTGCCACCGGAAATGCAGTTTCCCCTACCCTGACGTTGAGCCATTGGAGCAGACCGGAAACACAGTTTCCCCTACCCTGACATTGAGCCATTGGAGCAGAATCGGGATATTGTAGAGTTGATTGGAAGGTCTAGTAAGAGTTTACACAGGAACTCCTTGCTACAGATGTTTGTTTCTGTGTTGTCCTCAAAAAACACGTGCGGCAGCTGGGAGCTTGCGAGGACCATTCCTTCGGCTCTTGTGCCCTAAGCCCTCGGCCTCACTCAAGCTGGGCGCTAACTCCACTGTCAAGGGTGACCTACGTGATGATGTGGTCCAGGAAGGCACACACATGACACAGACAAGGGCTTCTAGCCTAAAGGCTTGGCAGGCTGCATTTCATCGCTTGCCATAGGTGTAAGTTCACCCAAACCCCCCCCCAGGACTGATTTTATATGGCTAGAAATTCATGATTTACCTTAACGTTCTTAAAACAACCCTTACATAACAATAGATAAAAGAGATATAGTTAAAACCTAATATATTTATATGGCCTACTTGCCCCTAATATATTTATATGCCCTACTTTCCCTCAGTTCATTTCTGGTAGAAAATGTGTTGGGTGAAGAGAAGAGAGTGAAAAAGAAAATGACTATGCTATATCGCATCCAATGGCATAAATAAGATAAAGAAATGGCATGACAAGAATAATACAAAACAGGCAGAAGGTTTTCTGGATTCTAATCTAGAAGGAAACGTATCCTAAGGAACAAACTGTCTTACAATTTCATTGCACTGAAGAGCAGTCATCTGAAATGGCATTGAAATTCTCAAATATCTCAACAATAACCTCAACCTCAAGAAAAAAAAATTGGTGGATCTTGAGATAATCACTATCCTTCTTTCTCCTTCTGAAAAAGTTCCAAAAGAGCTTGGCCAAAATATGTTAAATTCTAAAACACAATTGCAGCTTTTCATTTCTTTAAAACAAGTATATGCAAAATAATGTACAGATATGTACAAACATATGGTATGGATCTGATGTTAATTTTTAATCCCTGCCTTCTTGAGCTTTGCTATCTTTAAATGCATCTAGTGTGAATTAATATGCACTGTAAGTATAAAATACCAGATTTCAAAGATTTTATATAAAATAATGTCAAATGTCTTGTTAATAATTTTACATTAATTACAAGTTGAAACAGTAATGCTTTGGATGTATTGTATTAAATAAGATGCATTATTAAAATTCATCTGCTTTGTTTTATCTTTCTAATGTCACTTGTAGAAATTTTAAATTTGTAGCTAGCATTATATTGGACAGCATTGTTCTAGGGAGTCAGTGAGAAGTAAGGGAAATATCAGGTTTAGACCCATTATTTAGTCATTCTGGTTTGATGTCATTCATTCATCCTCTAATGCATTCCATATCATTTCCTATCCAATGAATGTTTAAATAAGAATGAACTTTTTTTTCTTCATCTTTTAATAGGGATGTACTTTCATACTTGCAGGGAACTCTTATTCTTCCTCGACATCTACACCTGAATTGTCTTTTTGATGGCATTTATGTTCCTGTTCCTAATTTTATGCTGAATGTGTCAACTAAAATGCTGAGGATTCAGGAGGTTTGCCTTGTCTGGGTGTGTGATTTGTTAACAGGTTGTCTCTGCTTGTGTTACCTCAAGAACCTATTTTCTTTCTCTGAGTTCTTAGTATCTCCTCCAGGAGGCGCCTTTGAACTGCCAAGCACAGCTTGGGAGGTTGTTACCTGCCACGTTGACTTCTAGTAAGGAGAGAGGTGTCCAGGGTAGGTTCCACCTAAAAATGTCTCTCTTGTGGGCAAGTCATTGATTGGCTGAGACCCTCGTTGCACCATCAACCATCGCTGTTGGCTAAGAGCCAGATATGTTTGCTGCTTAATTTTTAAAACAACATAAATGGGCAATCTTTAATATGTGATCTTATTTACTTCTTAAAGAAACACCATGAAGTGTTAACATTTAGCCCCAATTTTATAGGTGAGGAATCTAAGACAGAAAAATTGATGACTCGCCTAAGGTCACATGATTGCACTCCTGATAGTTAAGCTTAATTCTTCTGACTACATTCCCTGCCTGCACTCTTGTCCTGTAAGGAAGTAATTCCTACCTGAAAACTGTAATCGATAAGACAGTCTACACTGTGATAGTTGAGTTGTACAGGCCCCACCCTGGAATTTGTTCTGCATTTGTATCAAAGCACCAAATATTTGACTTCTGTGAAAATAGCGCCAAGGTAAATGAGGCAAACCGGAAGCAGGAACTCACATATGGGCTTACTGTATATATTAGTGGCAGTTTCAGATGTTTGCCTTTCTTTCTTTGTACAATAGAAATGGGGACATTTACCAAGACTGTACAAACAGAACATGCCGATAGAAGACCTTGGCTTGCATATGACTCACTCCTAGTAGGACGTACTCTTTGACACGGCTTTGACATGCCTTTTAATGGTGGGGAAGGGTGTAACCCTACTAGCCATGCTTAACACAAAACTCGATTCTTCTTGGCTTTCAGAATAGGATATTTATTTGAAGTTCACTTCAGTTTCATGATTCCTTAAAGTCTGATGGCTTTCTCTCGTTGATTCTACTAAGTCTGAATTCTTGGGCTTGATTTTCATAAGCTGACCTACCCTAGCCACACAAATGTATGTCCTGGTTCTCCTTAATAGGATCGTCTCACTCCAGAAAGATTAGGTCTCCTTCCTGTCCTTTAAAAACTACTTCCTGCTCTGTTTAGTCTTATGTTGCTTTCTTCAATTTGCCCTTCCCTGTCTTTTTAGGAATCGAAATCCTACTTACGGAGATGGAACTCAGATCCCACCACCATCATTGACTTTCCTCCTCCTCTGAACTCTTTCGTGCTTAGAATTTGTACCCAAACACACTCTAGCACTTATTCTGTGCCAGGGTTCTTTTCCCCCGCCCATCCCCCCATTCTTACTAAGAGAGATGATTGGTATTAGTAGGAGAGATTTGTTGATCTTTTAGGAGTTTCCATTCTAAAGAATATGATGAGGATTTAGTGTCATTCTCCATCCTCAGAGGTGGAGCCCAATGGAGGTGTAAAAGTTGGGCCCGTCTCCTAGACACTGACCACACAGGACGACAATAGATACAAAAGCCAGAAATCTGGGAAGAGGGAAGAAAGGAAGACCTCAGGATGCTTGGTAGGAAATGCTACTGTGCATGCTGACTTGACAGAGTAAAGAAATGTGTGTTTGTTTTTTGACTCGCTATATTGCAACCAATCACAGTGTTTTTATTTTTAACCAAGACCTTTACTAGGATTAACCTGGTTTATAACACTTCAGGTTATTTGTCTTTTTACTATTGAATTTTAAGAGTCCTCTGTATATTCTAGATCAGCGACTTTCAACCTTTCTCATCTCATGGCACACGTAACCCACTTACTAAAAGTCCGCAGCACACCAACAAATGTTTTGAAGATTAAGTGAATTGATAGATATAAAGGCCTTTAGAATACCTTACCCTCTCCTAAGGAAAATAATAAACATCAGCTGCCATTAGCACTCGCCCATTCTGACATTGGTTCGTTAGTCGTTTTTATGTCAGTTGGTTTCCACTGAACCGTGGGCTTCCTTAGGGCCACATAGCTTGTCTTTACTTACATATTTTTGCACGCCCCCCTAGCATTTTGTGCGGAGCCTGGCGTGACATGGCAGCTTAAAATGGAAACTCCACACGTTTCTGTCCAGTTCAGTTACTTCTTCCCTGTGGATACAGACCCACGCGCCTGGGGACCCTCGGCCCATCTCTAGCGCCCGGCCCCTCAGAAGACCAGACCCGCCACCAGCTCTCATGACCGCGCCAACGCACCAGTCCACGCCCTCCCCGCCCTCATCAAGGGGGCCCGGCGCCTGGGATGGAGCCTCCAAACAGGGAGCAACAGGGTCGGACCCCGGGGGGGTGGGATTCCATAGTTGGGAAAGGGAGGTGCCAAACCAAGAATGGGGGTGCGGACCAGAAATGAGGCTGCGAAAACCTCGCGCCATCACCAGCAGGTGGACGTTAGGGGGCCAAGGTCGGGGCGGAGGTGGGAGAGCGGAGAACGCAGTGGCCGTCCTGCCCCCAGGCCCCCTCCCTCCGCTCCCCGGCCCTGCTGACGTGTCACCCCGCCGCTCCCACCCGCGCAGACCCCGCCCTTCGAGAAGGCCCCGCCCCCGTCCCGCCCAGGCCACGCCCCTCTAACAGCCCCCGCCCCTCCGCCCGCCCTGGCCCCGCCCCCGTCCCGCCCTGGCCCCGCCCGCTGGCGCCGCGGCCTCGGCCTCCGCGTCACCGGCCCCCGCGGTGACCACAACATGGCTGCGGCGCCGGGGCTGCCCTTGTGCCTGCTCCTGCTCGGGCTGCCCTGGCGGGTCCCGGCGCGGCTGGAGCCGGGCCCGAGCCGGCGCTTCTCCGAGCACAAGCTCTGCGCCGACGAGGAGTGCAGCAGTGAGTGCCGAGGGCCGCGGCGGCGGGCGGCGCGGGGGCGGGAGCGGGCAGCCCACGCCGCTGGGGAGTCGCCGCCCGGGCTGGAGGGCGGAGCGCCGGGCCGGGGGTCGGGGCCGAGCCCGGGGGTCCCTGCGTGTGTGCCCGGCGGCTCTGCGGGCGCCCGGGCCAGCAGGCCCCGGCCGCGGGGTCTGCGCCTCCCACTTGTTGCCGGCGCCTTATTTCTCCTTTGCTGACCGGCGCGGGGGGCTTGGTGGGTGGAGATGGCCCCCGTTATCCCGGGGCAGCTCCCGGCGCCCGCTGCCCTCGCTTGCCCGGCCCCGATGGGAGATGGGGTGGCGCGCCGCGTGCCCCGGGCTCCCACGCTGACTCGGGGAGCGTCCCTGCCCCCGCTGCGGGGACCGGGTGGGTGCTGTCCGGGGGCAGATGCGCTCCGGGCTCGCGGGGCGGACTCCCTGCTCCGGGTCGATGATGGGTTTCGGGAAGGGCTGCCCCGTTGTCCTCTGCTCCGCTGGGATGGGGGCGCGTGCCGCCTTCGGGCAGATGTTGGAGTTGGGGTTGGGACAGTCTCAGAGTCCAGGCGAGCGGTGCATCCCAAGGTCTCCATCCGGCGCTCCTCCGTCCTGTCATTTCGGTGCCTGGAAGTCTTGCCGGCAGCCGGACGGGGAGGGACCAGCAAGGCCACAGTCTTAGGCTCTCGGAAGTGTCGGGGCATCTGCCTCGGCCACTGGGACCCCGCAGGCTCCTCCACTTCGTGCAGGAAGCGGAGTGGTTCGCGGCCTCCGATTGGTGGGGAGGACGGAGGGGGGGGGCGGAGGGCCGAGATCTTCTTCTTGGAGAGGATTATTGCAGTGACAGTGATGCTGTGGAGTGCTCCGAGGGCCCTATAAACCAGCCGGCTTTAGCCTTTGCCCCTTGTGTTGTTGGAGTCTCGGAGGCTATGTGTTTGCTGAACCGAGATCAGCCTTACAGTCTCCCAGCCGGTCTCACAAAGCCTTAACTTACCAATAACGGCTTCCAAAAAGGTTCATAAAGTATTTTCTTTACCAAAAGGTATAGAAAACGATGTTTCTGGAAAGGCCATCGGCCTGCAGTTTAGCTACTTCCATGCAGAGTGGCGTTATGCAAAACCCAGCTTCATCGTTTGGAGTTTGTATCCCTGCAGCCATCCCAGGGAACCCTGGGGCCCGCAGCTTCACGGTTTTCCGTGCAGTTTTCCCGGAGCAAACCCAGGTTCTTAGCAAAGCAGCGGCTCCTCTGTGCTTCCCAGCGCTATCCCACCCGAGTTCCTCAAAACTGGTTGCCTGGAGAATCACATGGGGGATGAAGTCCCCAGTAGGAGACAGGTATTGGATGGGCCCTTAAGTGGTCACATGGCATGTGTCCAACCAGATGTCACCAAGCACAGCAGGAAGCAGCTGAAGCAGGGCAGGGGCCGTGTTGTACGCATGTGCTTTTCAGATAGCTGTTCTACAGCCTGCGTTGTGGTGTCATCCCATTCATGATTAGAAATCCTCAATGATCTGTTCTGAGGGGACCGAGAGAAACCTTGCTGCTGCCGATTGTCATAGGGTCCTCCATCTGAAATTGCCTATCATCTTCAATCTGGCCTCTCACCCAGTTATATCCGAATTAGGTTGATGGCATGAATTAAAGTAATGAGATTTTTAGCTTCAGAATCCAAATAACCCCCTTTATGTTTGTCCCTCAAATACATAAAGATACGTTTTCGTGTATTTATTGCTAATTGCCTTGTGGAAAAGTATTATTTCCATTTCATCCTCCTTTTTTTCCGCTACTTAATTGCATTTATTGTCCATTTCATCTTATATTTCAAACTGTGTATTTGGCCAACAAAAAGGAAAAATACTTCCACCAGTTTCTGGATCAGATGTGATTTAAGTCCTGCATTTTTTTTTTTTTTTTAATATTTAACTCTTTGATGTTGGTATATATATTTTTTTAATTTTATTGATTTTTTTACAGAGAGGAAGGGAGAGGGACAGAGAGTTAGAAACATCGATGAGAGGGAAACATCGATCAGCCACCTCCTGCACACCTCCCACTGGGGATGTGCCCGCAACCAAGGTACATGCCCTTGACCGGAATCGAATCCGGGACCTTTCAGTCCACAGGCTGATGCTCTATCCACTGAGCCACACCGGTCAGGGCTAAGTCCTGCATTTTAAGACTGAAGGCAACTACTGAACAGTATTCACGAGTTTTGCTTAATCCCTGCCACAGGTGATGTCCACTTTTGGTTTTGTTTATAGAAACAGGTAAATAAGGCTATTTTAACTTTGTTCTGAAACCTTCTTAATGTTGGCTCCAATAAACATTCCCTACCTTCAGGAAACGTTACCTTGTAATATGATTGGATGTGTCACATGGGGCGTGACATCCTTTCTCCTTGATTTACCCAGATGTTGTAAGGAAGGAACAATTTGGCCACAAATGAAACTGACAGTGTTTACTGCTGGGAGGTAGCAGTTAGAGCCGCTTGCATAAAAATAGTGTCTTTTAGTTGTTAGTTCAAGTTAATTGACCCCATGGGGGTTCCTGGGTGTTCTCCCCAGTCCCTACTACCTGTGCATGCAGCCATGCTTAAGCGAGTCAGCATCTGCCCTTGAGTTTACCCAGTTGCCAAATGAAGCTTTTTTATAATCATGAAACAGCAGAGATCGAGGACTAGCAAGTTAGAGAGGGAACCGAGAGTTTTATTTGAGACCAGGCTTTGGTGGCGGTGGACACATTGGTTTTTGTTTCTCAGCATTTTTCATAAAGAAGACGAGTGAGTTTCCCTCTGCCCTGTCTCTACTTGCAGGCGATGTCCTGATTGACCATGATAGAGCGCTAAAGATTTCCGATGCCTGGCGCATGTGACTTGAAAGTGATCGATTGCAGGCAGTACTGGAGGAAGTTGTTTACAATCAGTATGGGCTGTGCAAGTCGAATCGTGACTTCTGGTTATGTCTTTTCTCTCTTGACGTACAGTGTTGATGTACCGGGCTGAGGCTCTAGAAGACTTTACAGGCCCAGATTGTCGTTTTGTGAATTTTAAAAAAGGAGACCATGTCCACGTCTACTATAAACTGGCGGGGACGTCGCCGGAAGTTTGGGCTGGAAGTGTAAGTAAAAACTTGACATAGTTTTTTGTTTTGTTTTTTTCCCTTTATCATGAGCAAAAAAGATTTATTCAGGAAAAAGAAAAGGTTTGCAGTTTAGAACCTACAGACTTGGTGAGCCACGTGCAAATTCTGCCAGGAAGAGGATGGAGGAAACGACATGCCTTCTTGTCTGACGCTGTATGGGCTCGTTTAGCGCTGTTGATTTAAGTAACAGTTTTCTTGGGGTCCTGGTCGGCGTGAACCTGCCCTCTGCTGTGTGTCCCCAGCAGGCATCAGGCGTGGCACAGAGTAGGGGCTCAGCAGAGATTTCCTAAATAGAACTGACCTGCTTCCAGCTATTGCTCCTCAGCATCACGTTCTAGGCCTTTCCGCCATGCATGCTCCATGCACAGCAAAGGCTGAAATGGTGCAGCCTGAGATTCCGTAGCTTTTAAATGGAAGGACTCATGGACTTGAGACTTATTCCTGTAAGCTATGTGCGAGAGAGGGTTTCGGGCATTCATGAGGAAAGCTGATCTTGTGTGCATCTCTTTTTTACTAAATTACTAATTTTTGGAAAAACTGGCAGCTCTGGAAACAGTTACCTCATCATGTGTGCTGTCCTTAGTCTGTTAAAAAACCAAAATGTCATTGTCACCGTGTGCCTTCTTGTTTTATTGGCAACTTCTGGGTCATCCTCTTCCTGCTTTCCGGACACCTGTTGCCAGTAGTCCCCCAAGCAGCTTGACTCCACCCAGTTCCATGGTTGTCCTGGTAGCAGACATGGAAATCAGTGAATGCGTCATGCTGTGATATTTTGAATGGAGAGACTCACTGGGAGTGAGCTGACTGGGAGGCTTATGAGTTATTGTCCTTTTTATTTTTTTTAATATATTTTATTGATTTTTTACAGAGAGGAAGAGAGAGGGATAGAGAGTTAGAAACATCAATGAGAGAGAAATATCGATCAGCTGCCTCCTGCACACTCCCCACTGGGGATGTGCCTGCAAACAAGGTACATGCCCTTGACTGGAATTGAACCTGGGACCCTTGAGTCCACAGGCCGACGCTCTATCCACTGAGCCAAACCGGTCAGGGCTATTGTCCTTTTTAAAAAGTGTGATGTGTGGACTATGTATTTATTAAAAGTAGCAACAGTCCTTGGGATTGTCCAAATTTAGAGACGTATCCAGTCCCAACTGTGAAAGCTTTCAATCTCAATAAAACAAAGCAGATTGATTTTGTTGGCGTTCCCAGTTCCCAGGGAGGAATCTCCAAAGGCCAACTGGGCAGGGACCGTCCTTGCATTTGCTACAAAGAACAACCTATTCTGTTTCTTTCCCGTCTGCCACGTGAGATTTCATAGTAATCTTTATTCTGGGAGAGTTTTTTCCATGTCCCTACGCTGCATTTTTAATCTGGTGGTCAAGCTTGAGCCTTTGGATAAGTGAACTCAGCTTGCATTTTTCTACCTCCACACTCTTGTTCATCACCTTCCTCGCGTCTAGAAAGCCTGCCTTCTCTCCGGGCCCTCCTCTCATCCTGCCTTCTGTGGGAAGCCCTGCCCCCAGCACCCGGCCAGCAGGGTCTTTGCCCTTTGCCTCTGATAATGGTTTAGGGGACACTGCATTTGCACTGCTTGTGGGACCGCTTTTTCTGCTTTGCATTGTAGTCAGTGTGTGTGCTGTCTTAGCTCCTATAAAATCAAAAGCTCTATTAAAAGGAAGGGCCCATGTGTAGCCCATCTTCCTTCTGAATATTTCCTTTCAAGGTGGTGGTGGTGTTGACATTTGTCCGCATAGCAGCTATGCAGAATTTGTTCCTTGAAAAAACATTTTGCTCCTCCCCCCTAACCCCCCATCACCACCAAAATCAAATCAGTAGCAGTTCCTTGGCAGTGATGATAGTTGGATGCCAATTAGATATAGAAATTATTTCTAGTTATGAGGGCCCATGATTCTGCAACATTTTGGGGAGGGGCCAGGTCATAAGAAAGGGGAGTCCACCCAGTATAAAAATAAAGTTTTATATAGCAAAGATGACACAAAGATGAATGTGTTCCCTTTCTCTACAGATCTGATTTTCCCCCTTTTCCACATTCTCTCTAAATAAAATTTTCCTGGGAAGGAGAAAAGGACCTTTCCTTTGTCATTTTTGTGGCCCTTACACTTTATGAAATTAAAATTCTGTCTCCTTGGTTTTCAAATGATTCTTCTTTCTATTTCTTAGGTTTCATCCTACTGTCTTTTTGGTTTCTTAGAATTTCAGACTGCAGCTGCCACTGTGGCAGTTTCTAATTGCCCTGGCTTATCTAATCTGCAAGGCACTACTCTACCACCAACACTGGTTCTCGGGAGTTGCCAGATAAAACCAGAGCCCTCATAATGAGGATATTTTAGGAGTTAGCGATAAGATAGCCTTTTGTTTTCTTTTTGTGCATTTGACCCGCCTGTCAGTCTCCTGGAATGACTGGGAAGAGATCTAGCACTCTCTTTCAGACTGCGGCTAGTAACAGGCAGTGTATGTTTCCCAAGAGGACATGCTTCCTGGTATGACCTTAGCTGCTAGTGCTGCAGATAAGTGGGATCATCTTCTACAGAGGTTTACTCTGCATAAAACTAAATGACGTGTAGATTAGTATGAATTTTACGTTCTCCCCAAATACCTGAAAAATCTAGTTTTTGAAAAAACTAGTACAATCCATAAATATCAAGAAATATTTGTTCGCCTTTTGTTGTGTTGATCAATACATTTCAGAAATTTTATATTTTTTACTTATTAATTTTCATGACTGGTGTTTATTGGTTTAAGAGAGACGTAAGTACTGGTTTGTGGGCAATGCTATGAAACGTGCAGGTACATTCTTGCTAGAGGTTATTTGGAATTGTGTTTCCAATCAGCTTTGATTTGCATAGTTTTAATCATATAATATACAACAATCTTCTCTTGTGCAGATCTTTTATCTACTTCAAAATGTAACTTTATGTACCCTGTGTTTGGCATTAAACTGAGTGTTGAAAGAAAACATAAGAGGTTTTAATAAAGTTGGCTTTGCCCTGACCGGTTCGGCTCAGTGGATAGAGCGTCGGCCTGTGGACTCAAGGGTCCCAGGTTCGATTCTGGTCAAGGGCATGGACCTTGGATGCAGCCACATCCCCGGTGGGGGGCGTGCAGGAGGCAGCTGATCAGAGTTTCTCTCTCATTGATGTTTCTAACTTTTTATCCCTGTCCCTTCCTCTCTGCAAAAAATCAATAAAATATATATATATTTTTTAAATATATATATATATATTTCCAATATTATATACTTAATTTTAATTGGAATAATAATCTCTGTAATCATAGTGACTGTGTTTTTATTTCTGTGGTTATATCTACCTGTCCATTTGTATATTTCCTCTCATTTACATTTCTCTCATTTATATTTCTTGTACAGAATTTTGATTGATAGTTTTTCTTTTGCCCATTCTTTTTATATAGGTTGGACGTATTTTTGGATATTTTCCAAAGGATTTACTTCAGGTAGTCCATAAATATACTAAAGAAGAACTACAAATTCCAGCAGATGTAAGTTGTGGATTTTTTTTTGGTTCTCCATTTTATTTGGCTTACCAATTCATCAGTTGTTAACTACATTAAGTACTCACTTAATGTCCTCTATGAGTTCTTTGACTTTAAGCAAAATGACGTAAAACAAAGCAGTTTTATCATAGGTTAATTGATATAAGCAAGAGTTACGTTTCTATGGCATCTCACAACATAATGAAATGACATTGAACAAGATGTTATTCAAGGACCTGCTGTATTTTTTTTTTAGTCTTTGAATGTGTTTTGGTAAAAAAAAAAAAAGTTAATGTTTGTGTTTCAGATTTTAATTTAGAATCAGGTTACCTTTAAAAATAGAAAAAAAATTGAAAAGAATATCTAGGAGACTTATAATCTGATCGTTATCTATGTTGAAGCACATCTTACACAAGGCTGTGTACTCTCGTACAGGGTTTTTCTTTGTTACTTTATATGAAGAAAAGTTAAGAAATGCAGATTTACGGGGATTTTCTTATCATTGACTTGTCAGTGATTTAAGGGATTATAGTTACATTTTAGATTTGGAAAAGGGAACATGCAAGTTTTAGATGCAGTTCTGCTGCAAATCTACAAGGCACTGATGGCACCAATTCTGTAAGTCATTCCTCTAGGGAGCACTGACTTAAAATAGCTTTGTCAAGACAAGGATTTGGTGTTGAAATCCTCATTCAGCTGATTATTTCTGCAGTTTTAAAATGCTGTATAATAAAAAGGTAATATGCAAATTGACCCTAACAGCAGAATGACTGGGAATGACTGGTCACTATGACACACACTGACAACCAGGGGACAGATGCTCAATGCAGGAGCTGCCCTCTGGTGGTCATTGCGCTCCCAAAGGGTGGTGGGAGTCTCTCCTGCCTCTTCAGCAGCACTAAAGATGTTTGACTGCAGCTTAGGCCTGCTCCCTGCTGGCAAGTGGATGTCTGACTGCCAGCTTAGGCTAAATTGCCACCATTATTTGTTGATGGAGTTTTTTGGCAAACATGCCTCAAGTGTGCAGAATTAAGGGGCTTTCGAACATTGCAGCCTAGAGTAAGACAGACTAACACTGCCAGAGGCAGAGCTCAGGAAGGGGCAGGGGGTGGTGGGTTGGTTATTCCCAGGGGAGATGTCCCTATAACTGACAGCATAGAAGAGAGAGGGTGTGTGCTCCTTCCAGCTGGTCCCAAACAGAAAACAGGGACGGTACAGGGCGAACTCACCAGCTGCCTGAGTCATCCCTCCCCTGGGGAAGAGAGAATGAAGGGAAACCGGGAGTATTACTCATGTGAAAGTATTTCCTTGGGGAAGCAGAAAGCCAGGGAAAAGTGAGTTCCGGCCTCCTGTCTCCCAGCTATCGAGGAGCAGTCATTGCCCGAGGCTGGCACAAACGCCCCTCTAAGCCAAACATGACTTTGAGGCTATCTCTGCCATTGGCATGGCTGAGAGTTTGCTCCTGTGACACATGGCTACAGACACACTCACGTTTTTCTTTCTCTTCCAGGAAACAGATTTTGTTTGCTTTGATGGGGGAAGAGACACTTTTGATAACTATAATATAGAAGAACTTCTAGGATTTTTGGATTTGCACAATTCTGCAACTAGAGATTCTGAGAAAGCTCTAGAACAAACTTCTCAGCCTGTGGAAGAACCTCCTGAAGTACCTGAAGAAAGTGACCCTGAACCCGATTCCGTGCAAGCTACCTCAGAAGAAAGAGAAAGTGTTTTCTCAGAAAGCACCAAGGAACTCCAGGACAGACATGAGGCTCAGAAGAACCATCCCCATGTAATAAACAGTCAAAGAAATCACCCTCAGGGAGAACAATCCGCATTGGAACCGCTGGAGGAAATGCTTCGGGATAACTTAAACATGTCAGCCAATGGAAACACAACCAGCAATAGCTCTCAGCTCTCAAAGGAGCAGAAGACTGATGCTTATAAACTCTTGAAAAAAGAAATGACTGTGGACTTGAAAACCAAATTTGGCTCAACTGCTGATGCACTTGTGTCTGATGATGAGACAACCAGACTCGTTACTTCACTAGAAGACGATTTTGATGAGGAATTAGATGCTGAGTACTACGTAGTTGGGAAGGACGAGGAGGAAGAGGATGAAGGAGACTTTGATGAGTTGCCATTACTAACCTTCACAGATGGAGAGGATTTGAAAATGCCAGTGAAATCTGAAGTTGAGAAATATTCAACCGATAAAGAGCAGAATTCAAGCGAAGAGGATGAGGTGGAGGTAACTCAGCCCCTTGGCCTCAAAAAGGGGGATAAAAATATACTAACAACTTGGGAGGATACTGTCGTCTCTGCTGTCACAGAAGGTGAAGAGCAAACAGGTATGGATTTTGAGAGTTCTGATTCAGAGGAAGAAGAGGAAGGTGAGGATGGATTCATCCCAGACAGCAAATGGGGGAAACCACAATCAGCAGCCGATGACACTGACCCGGAAAAGGCAGAGGATGGTCTTTTGATTGCAGACGTTCCTAAAACAAACAATGACAAAAACCCATTAATGGACACAGAGCTTCATATTAAAGGAAAAGGGAGGACAGTTGAGGAATCCAACAGGGACCTGGTGGAAGGTAAGAAAGGATTAGAGGATGGAAAGAAAGAAGACAGGACTCTCCCTGATTCTACACAAAGCAGTAACCTCAACTCTTTGCCAGCCACTGAAAAGGGTAAAGAAATATTAAAATCAGCCTTTTATAACAAAGAAAATGATCTAAAAGGAGCAGCTGTTCATATCTCAAAAGGAATGGTCCATGAAGAAAAGCTTGGAGAGCAGATTTCGGAAGGTGGCTCGGTGAATGTATGGGAACATAGAGCTGCAGGGAATGAAATGAAGGAAGAAAAGATTAAACAGGAGGCCATGGATGGTACACGGCTCTTGGGAGATGATGAGCATAATGCATCCAGAGAGAGTGTGAAGAAGGGAGGAGAGGTTTCCGGAAATGGACCAGAACAACACATGCTCACAGCGGAGCATCCACGTGAGGAATTTAAAGAGGAAGAGCTTCTCCAAACTCAAAATCAACCTGGGTTCTCCTCTCCCGATGGAATTCGTTTGTCAGCAGAACTGGAAGATGAGGGTCTCCTTCCGGGAAGAAATCTGTCCGGGCAGCCAGGAGGAGACGTGGCTGCTGCAGTTAACACGCAAGTGAAGGGGAAGACAAGGCTGAAGGAGGAAGAGGTCACAGGGGACACCTTAAGTGAAGAGCTTGCTCACCCACAGCCAGGCACTCAGGAAGCAGAAGCAACAGGCCAGACCGACGGCGGAGAAGTACCGGGTTTCCATCCTGAACAGCCAGAAGCAGAGGATGACGATTCCAGCCCTGAAGAACTGCTGGAGGACGAAAATGCTGTAAGTGCAAAACAGTCTAAAGAAAAAGGCCCTGAGATGCAGGACAGGCAGTTAGATGTTCATCCGCAAGTCTCTGGAAGTGGAGTTGTCAACACCATAAATACTAACGTAGAGACTGAGGAAAACAAAGTGAACGCTAGTAATATTTTGGAAACTGAAAGCAAAAATGAAACTGAGGGCAGAGGGGTAGGCACGCTGGGCAAGGAACTTGGTGGTCCAGAGGTAGGAACAGAAGAAAAGGAAGCACAGAGGCCATCTGAAGGGGGTGACTTTCCTGACAAGAGAAAATACGAGACTCCAGAGTTGGGTGAAGTACTTCGGAGTCAAGACCCTGGTTACCTTAAAGAAGATGGCCCTGAGGAGCACCCCAAGACCTCGGGGCTCACAGTGAAGCCTGGGGTAGAGCTCTCCAAAGCGGGCCAGGAGGACACACAGAGCCAGGGGGCTGCTGCTGAGCAACGGGAAGGCGACGCCCCCTGGACGGCACACACAGCCACAAAGCCGGAGCACAGCGCCCACAGGGAGGACCTGCCTATAATAAGCAGCTTCTTTAAGGAGCAGCAGTCCCTGCAGCGGTTCCAGAAGTACTTCGACGTCCGCGAGCTGGAAGCCATGTTCCAGGAAATGTCGCGAAAGCTGAAGGCGGCCCAGCGGGACAGCCTGCCCTACAACGTGGAGAAGGTCCTGGACAAGGTCTTCCGGGCGTCCGAGGCACAGATCCTGGACGAAGCCGAGAAAATGCTCGATGCTCTTGTGACCGAGTGGAGCGATTCGGGAACGAAGGAACGAAACATGGTGGAAGAGGCCGCAGTGCTAGACGATGTTCAAGACCTGATCTATTTCGTCAGGTACACACACTCCGCAGGGGAGGAGAGCGGACCACTGGCAATGACACAGCCTCCAGAGGGAGGCTCGGGGGGACCGGCGGAAGGTAAGTGCCTGCCTGTGGCCTCGTCGAGTTGGGCTGGGGCTCGCTGAAGGGCCTTTTACCTTATTTGTAAAGCCCTGCCCACGGCTGACAGCGTGTCTGCTGTGGCACAGTGACATGCACAGGTCCCCTCCTGCCTTCTTCCAGGCACGGATAAGGATTTCTTACTGTTTTCTCCTTAGAACAGCTGAGAATGGTAGCACTTTCGAAAGGAAATTTGAAAAAAAGATAAAAGATGCACAAAATGGACCTGTTAACCAAGTCCAAGCTTAATGTGAAATCACGTAAGCGTGTTTGGGGAACACAGTTTGTCAATCATAAAATAACTGCGGTCGGAACAGGGATCGGCCGGCCTAACTTTTCAGTCGATGCCTCGCCGGAGGCTCGTCATTTCCCCGCCTGCATCTCTGCTGGATGTCCTGTTCGTTCTGCCTGTTAGGAGCAGTCAGCAAGGTCAGGTCAATCCTACGGGCCCCGGGGTTCATGCATTCAGACGGGCCAAGCGCTGAGCCAGGGCGCAGAGAAGCCATCAAGTCCATAGCAGTTGAACTTGGCCTTGGGCCAGCGTCCTGACGTCAGCTGCTTCTGAGCTCCACGTCCTCATCTCTGCCCCCCCCCCCCATACTTTTCACACTCGGGGATTTGAACTGAGGGTGTGTGGAGGGGTACCAGGCGGACATGAAGGCACAGGGTCAGTGTTTCTCCCCACAGTGCCAGTTTTCCTGAGCATCTGGGCAAGGGGCCATCTTTGCATTCCATGAAAGCAGATACGTATTGGGTTAGAACATAAAACTCCAATTTTCAGGGCAGATTCTGAGGTTTGAAAGACATCCATCTGTGTTGTGGTCACACGTTGAGCTATATGCCCTGAGCCCCTCAGGGATGGAAATAGGTTCTCTCGGACCATTAGAGGTACTCTGAAAATATTGAAAGGCGCTTCAGCAAGCTGCCTTTGTAAGTCCGGCCTTCTCTGTGCTGGCTCTGAGACAGGCGTGCTTGTGTATGAGGGAGTTCAGATCATTTCTGTGTCAGAGACATTTCCTAGTTTTTCTCTTGACTGGATTCTCTTGCACATTTACCTGTGAGGGCCATAGGACGTTAGGTTATTGATGCCCCTACTGTAAATACATTTAATTATGTATTTACTTTGGAAGAAGCGTTTCTTGGTACATTTTACTATGTAGGGATTAGCTATCTTTGAAGTGCGATCAAATCATTTGAAACGCTCATTTTCCTGCCCACTTGTGCTCCATGAGCTGCTGGCACTCGGAGGGCAGAGGCGGTTGTCCCGGGACCGTGATGGGGTGCTGCTCGGTGGGAGGAGTTCAGGGGGGAGTCAGCAAGCTTTGCCGGCGCAATGCATTCTTCTTCCCTTAGAGATACAGCCACCGCTGGACGATAATTTCCCACAAGAGAACATAGAAGATCTCAACATGCAGATTCCTGAGGAGCCTAGCCATTCAGATCAACCCGTGACTAGTCACGTGGGTGTCTCAGAAGCATCACAGAAGCCGAATACTGAGAAAGACGAACACCCAGGTAAAGCTTGCTAATTTTTCTCTACAAAGGAGAGGCATGTCATAAAGAAGAGCTTCTAGGCGATTTATTATTAAAGATTGGAAGCAGAGGGGAAAGTAATACAGGTATGAACACATTCTGAAAGTTGAGAAAACCTAAAACCAACAGAGACCAAGCAGGAGCTAAGACACAGGAGATCAACCATAGGACAGAGGCCGGAGACTGGAGGTCACACACACCAGTGACTGCTAGCATTAGCTTAGGCAAATCATCGCAAACTAAAATGTACTTTAAAAGCCTTAGGCTCTAAAACAGTTTCATCCAGATCATCAGCAGCAGAAACTCTCAGGGTAGAGACCAGAGTTTAACCAGCCCTCCAGGAAATTCTGATTGGTTGCAAGTTTGAGAACCACTGCTCCAAAACTCACCAATTCAGTGTTTCACCCATTGCACACTCCACCTTCCCCAAAGTAGAACACAGTGTAGCTCAGTTCTTTTGTTAAAATGCTACCTGGACATAGTAAGAAACTTTTTTTAAAACAGGGAAGGACCCTAACTGGTTTGGCTCAGTGGATAGAGCGTCAGCCTGTGGACTGAAGGGTCCCAGGTTCGATTCCGGTCAAGGGCATGTACCTTGGTTGTGGGCACATACCCAGTAGGGGGTGTGCAGGAGGCAGCTGATCGATGTTTCTCTCTTGGATATTTCTAGCTCTCCATCCCTCTCCCTTCCTCTCTGTAAAAATCAATGAAATATATTTTTTAAAACAAACAAACAAGGAAGGGCTATCTATGTCCAAGGAACATTATACTGTACAAGTTCAGGAAACAGTGCAGAATGTGGCCGGATGGATGGTCCAGTGGAGACAGACACTTGTGAATAGTAACTAGATCACAGAGCAGAGCAAACATCTAGTGGGAGAACAACTCATTTCATCTGAACTGAGAAAGTTGTTTTAAAAACAACAGTTTTGAGAGAGAGAGAGGAAGGGAGAGGGAGAGAGCAAAATATCGAGAATTGAGGTCACAACCCAGGCATGTGCTCTGACTGGGAATCGAACCGGCAACCTTTAGGTGCACAGGGTGACATCCAACCAACCGAGCCACACCAGTGAGGGTGGAGCTATGTTCGTTTTATAACCGAAGGCTTCAATGGCCCTAATGGGAATCTTGAAATTTCCTCTCTATATAAATCGTCTTTTTTAATAAATATATTTTATTGATTTTTTTTACAGAGAGGAAGGGAGAGGGACAGAGTTAGAAACATCGATGGGAGAGAAACATCGATCAGCTGCCTCTTGCACACCCCCTACTGGGGATGTGCCCGCAACCAAGGTCCATGCCCTTGACCGGAATCGAACCCGGGACCCTTCAGTCCGCAGGCCGACGCTCTATCCACTGAGCCAAACCGGTCAGGGCTATAAATCGCCTTTAAGAGCCACAGATCTAGGCACAGTGACTTCTACTTAGTGGGCACTCATAAATATTGTAAGTGAAGAGAAGCAATTCTCATTCTAAAGCATACATTAAAATATTCCTTTCCCCCTCAACTTTAGGGATATTTGTAACGGAGAGCACGCCTGACAGTGCTTTTGATGGAAAAGAGCAACTAGAAGTATACGCTGAAGAGCCAGCTAGCTCCACGCCTGTCATGGATTATTTGACTAAGACGGTAAGTTTGACATACATAGTTTCTTCACACAGAATGTTGGTGATGACAGTTTTTGAGCTGATTTTGAGCATGAGGTGAGAAACCTAAGGTGTTTTTCTGAAAATGACTCCCGATTCTTGGGAGAGGGTCTCTGAAACAAGCCACAGGTACATGGCTCTGGTGGGCTCTGAGGGGAGTGCAGCACTTAGGAGGATTTCTGTGTGCCCGAGCTGGGCATGTGCACAGCTGTAAACACGGCAGGGAGATAAAGGCATCCACCTGAACATACGCAGAGTAACGGTCAGACATAAAGGCATAAAGACAAAGACATATGTGTATCTTGGTGTGTTATACTGTTAGGGATGGGGGTCGGTCCTTTCAGGTGTTTAGCAGAAAAGGGGTATGGTCAGATTTGTTTCTCAGAAAGAGTCACTTACGGTAAAATATTTATTCAGATTTATCTTCCTAAAGGGTAGTCATGACCCAAATGAGATATTTTATCTATCTAGTTTACTATCTAAGCTGTTAAGGTCGTAGCGCCCCCTTGTGGTGTTTTGTTGAAATTGGGTGGTTTTTCTTGGTAAATTGTTTGAAGCTACAGAGAAAGTATCCTCCCCTACGAAAATACTTTTCCTCCTGGTTCTGTTATTTCAAGACTTGCGTAGGAAAGGGGAGTGTTTTTGTTCTGTAAAATGCGTGGGTTTTGAGCCAGGATGATCTGGTTTCAAATCCCAGATACATCATTTAGATTTGGGGGGGTGGGGAAGGGACGGGGATGCCTGCCCCTCAGGCTGTGTAAGGTCTGCAAAATCATTTGGTCTGGCCCCATCAAGGCTGATTTTTAAGATGATCCTTTTGTATGGCCCATGAACGATGTTATAAATATCCAAATCGCCTTTGCTAGAAAAAGGGTTCCCCACCCCTGACTTAGAAGCGTGGGCAAATTACTAAACTTTGAATATCAGCTTCCTCGTCTTCAAAATACAGATCACACCTACTCCGACTGTTGTAAGGGTTACGTGAGTTGATGATAGAAAGTGTCCAGCACAGCGCCTGGCATTCTGTAGGAGTCATCCCCTACCTGCTTCTCATCTGGGTGATCAGGGGTTCAGTATAAAGATGTCGAATACCTAAGGAATTCAGGAGGAAGGCCACCGAGGGATGGGAAGGCTGGAGGAGAACCCAGCAGGTTTTCAGTTTCCTCCATGGTCATGGTGGTAGGTGGCAGCAGTCCGGGTGTGACCTGTGAAGCAGAATAATGACATTTTCAGCGATTAAGGGAGGCTCAGAATTCACATTTGATGATCAGAATACGTGATCGTCACTTCCAGAGTTTCACAGTCTCCACATGTGGGAGGAAGTCTTTATTCCCTCTACTTACAGGAATGCACAGAGCCCTGTTCCAGCCCAGGGTTGGGGGACACAGATGTGCTACAGGATACACTACCTGGGGGGCGATGGGGGCAGGCAGACATGAATGGCAAGAGAAAAGCGTGCAGTGTTACAGAGTAACATGGACTTGAAAGGCACAAAGCATTTTGGTGGCCCCACATGCACCAAGTATTGAGCTAGGAGTAGAAGATCCTAGGGGGTGTGAAGCGTAATTCTGGATTTCCCTGGCTGTCCTTGCTCTATTGTTCTTCTGAACGGACTCTGTGCTCAGCCCGGGCACATACCTCTAAGTCTAAAGATCTGCAAGAACCGTTTCCTCTGCAGCCTACTGCCCCGTTTCTTCACGGTCCTCCTCTCTTTCCAGAAGTCCCGCCACCATCAGACGCGGGACCCAGGGCTGAGCCCACTGACGGGGGCGTGGTAATGAGCGACTCCTTAGATGTGGCTTTTTCAGGGGCTTCAGCCAGCGAGGCCCGGGGAGCCCCGAGGCCGGGGAGGGAGCCTTGCGCCGGGCACGCACCTGAGACGCGGGGAGGCAGGCCGCGCCCGGAGGCAGAGTGTCGAGGGCTCGGCCCGCGGGGCCTGAAGACCCGGCTCGGGGCGGGCGAGTGGCCGGCCGCGCCCGCCCTCCTCCCGGCGCGCACTTCCCCTCCGTCCCGGGGCAGGTGCGCCGCCCGCCTCCCCGCGCCCGTCTGTTCCTTCGCGCAGGTCTGTTCGCTCCCTCCCCGCCGCGCCCGCCCATTGGCTCCTCCCGCCGCGGCCCCGCCCACCGGGCCCCGCCCCCGCCCGCACGTCGACGTCGCCCGCGGGCAGGGGCTGGTGACGTGTTCCACGGCAGGTGCAGGAAGTGTCAGCGCCGGCGGCGGGGAAGGCGAAGTTCACCGCCAGCGCCCGCCCCGCGGGTCCTTCCCCAGGGGGAGCCGGTGGCCAGAGGGGCGCCCCGGGCCGTACCTCGGGGAAGCGTCGCCTCGCTCGCCTGTCGCCGCGCAATGGACTCCGTGCCCGCCACGGTGCCGTCTGTCTCCGCCTCCCCGGGGGACTCGGAGCTGCTGGGACCCCTGTCGGTGTTCTTCGCGGCCCTGATAGCCAAGCTCCTGGAGGTGACGGTCCCACTCCCGGGAGGGACCCCGGGCCGGCTGGTGGCCGTTCCGATTGGAGCGGGTGCCCTGACGGACGGGGCGAGGGAGAAAAGGGGGCCGGGCCCAGGCCGGCGGGACCCTGCGGCGCTGCTCCGGGAGGCGGCGGGCGCCGGCGAGGGGTCCTGGTCGCTTCCCGCGGAGCCCTTAGCAGGCAGCGGGCGCCGGGTTACCCCCGCCTGCGATCGGGCCTGCGATCGCCTCCTTTCCCGGTGACCGGGCCCCGCGGGGGTGGGGCAGCCGGTGCGCACGGGCATCGGGAACCTGCAGGTGTCTCCTGCGCTGCCCTCGGGGAGCAGTGAGATGGAGGCGCCCAGGTGCTTGGTGACAGTTACATTCAGGGGCGCCTGGACCGTTCACCAGCTGCCCGGCCTCCGTGCATGAGTCTGTGAGCGTGGAATACAATCTTAGGGGAGAAGCGCACTTCTTGTGTTACTTTTTACCATTTTGGTTTTATTTGCTGCTGTAAAACTTGATTGCTTCTGCAGGGCTTTAAGTTTTTGTTTTATGTCATAAAAATCAGCTAGATCCAGAGGGATTGTAGCCCTGTGCTAGACCAGGTGCTGTGGTGTCGCAAACGGGGAATGCACGCACAACTTAAAGGCATTTGGATTCACAATGTTTAGAAACATTTCAAATCAAACAAGAAATGTGAGGCTGCCCCCGCTGGGGTAGCTCAGTGGTTGAGCGTCGACCTACGAGTCAGGAGGTCAGGGTTCGATTCCCATCAGGGCACATGCCCGGGTGTGGGCTCCATGGGTGGGGGGCGGGGGGCGTGGCAGGAGGCAGCGGGTGGATGATGTTCCCTCTCTCATCAGGGGTGTTTCTATCTCTCTATTCCTCTCCCTTCTACTCTAAAAAATCATTAAAATATATATATTTTTAAAAAGAGATTGGAATGTGAGGCTGCCAGTATGCAATCTTTGTAGAAACAGTGGAAGCTATTAAAGGTTTGAGGGGGTAGTTATCTGATAGAGGTTGTGCTAGAATTTCTGTGGCTAATCCTTTGTGGCTGCTCTGATGCAGAGTTTTGATTATTCCTAACGTTTCTGTTTCAGCTACTTTCCACGCTGCCTGGTGATGTCCAGCCGGGGCCCAATTTTTATGGGCTGCCATGGAAACCTGTGCTGATCACTGCCTTCTTGGGAATTCTTTCCTTTGTCATTTTCTTCTGGAGAACCATCCTGGCTGTGAGTAAATCTGATTACCTTATCTCTTGCCTCTTAAGTACGAGGCAGATTTTATAGTCACTGGCCCTTGTTTCTTTCTCACTTCCTACCGTGAACACAAGTCAACGCGAATAATCTACACTAACCTTGTAAAGTAACCCAGTGTAGTCTTCATTGGTGTTGGCTGCCTTTTTATTTTTAAATATATTTTTTAATTGATTTCAGAGAGGAAGAGAGAGGGAGAGAGAAACAGGGATGATGAGAGAGAATCATTGATTGGCTGTCTCTTGCACCCCCCCCTAGTGGGGATTGAGCCCGCAACCCAGGCATGTGCCCTTGACCGGGAATTGACCTCAGGCCAAACCGGCTAGGGCTTACCTGTCTTTTATTTGTGCATTTTCCTGCACCAGTTTTCTTTCCCTTTCAGGCTTATGACCACTATTCTCAGGCGTTTGGGAAAATCTGAATGATCTCTAGCTTATTTATTAGACTTCTAAATTCAGCCAATAGTCAACTTTAAGTAGGATTCCAAAGATGTTTTCAGATGAGAGGAAGAGACATGTCTTAGTACAAAGACAATGCCTTTAATTTTGTCTTTCTGAACAGTCATTGTTTTCGACCTCATTCTGGCATTTTCGGGTTGTCAAGTCATTTTGGGTAAATGAAGCATTAGTATATTTAATATGAAAATATTATCTATTTTCATTTTTTAAAGTTAGGTGCTTAGTTAATAAGATTGGTGCTCATTCCATAGATATATAAATGTACCTTTTATTGCAAAGTGAGTTGTTTGCCTTATTGCTTTTATCTATCAAACTACTGATGAAGTATCACTCCCAATTACATTTGAAATGCTTTTTAACCTTTTTCTAACCCTATGGCTCATTAGGCTGAACCAACTGTTATTACATTTTCTTGTAGTTATGATTCGACTGTTGTATTAGAACTATATTATTTCTAATAATGAAATCAAATTTAATCTTTTTTCTGTCTCTTTTAGGTAAAGAGTCATGTGTACCAAGGTAAATATTTAGGCTGGTTTTGTTATTTGTACTGTGTCCTTATTATTGGTGTTTCATATGAGTTTTACAAGCTAGAAGTAGATATAGTGGCATCTGATATATGACTGACTTATTAACTCCTGAAGGTTTCACTAATGCTGGGTTGTAGTTTGGGTGATAGAGTAGATGGTGATGCTACTCACTGAGATAGGGAGTGAAGTGGAACAAACTGGCAGTAGGGAGAGGATGATTGGTTTAATTTGGAGCAGATTGACTTTAAATATTGATGGTATGCAAATTTATTACATGTGAACAGTGTTCCTGGGCTAATGGTGTAATCAATACAGTATATTTAAGTATATAATTTGATGAATAAGAGATGCAAGTTAATATGCTATACTTCCATCTGTTCCTCTTTGCTAGTTATGTATAGTTGAAATGACCACAGTTTCCGCAAAGAAAGGGGTTTCCTAAAGGGAAGGATATAGAGCTAAAGTATTTTACTGTATTTCCTAACTCTGAAATCAGTTTAATTGGAAACTCACTGAAGCAAAGGTTCTTACTGTATTTTTCTTAAATTTTAATATTTTACACCTTTATTTCTCTTAACTGCTGATTGCTTTTTAAAGGCTGATAGTTATGCTAAGAAGTTCTTTTCCTTCGTAGTGCAGGATGTCTTTGTTGCTAATAGATTGGGTAATTTGGTTCTATTTATAAGTCATAATTCCATTATGGATTCACCCCTTCCCCCTTTTTTTAGTCACTGAACAGCAAATTTCTGAGAAGTTGAAGATGCTCAAGAAAGAAAACGCAGATCTTGTACAAAAATTGTCAAATTATGAGCAGAAGGTATAATTCTTTTAGTTTTTTTCCCCATGGTTCCAGCTTGATTTCCTCCTCCTGTCTTATAGTCATTATGCTATTTTTAAATCATATTTTTAAATTCCATTCTCTACAAACCATTTAAATTTGAAGCAGCCATCATGTGTGTAAAGTACTACTCTCTTTTCTAAAGGGGCCATCTGATGGAGGTAAGTTTGCTAGCACTCTAATTCATATTTCTGTATTCTGAATGCTTTATCTAAATAGGTCAAGGAATCAAAGAAGCATGTTCAAGAAACCAAGAAACAAAATATGATTCTCTCTGATGAAGCAACTAAATTTAAGGTAGAAATCCCTGATCGTTTTTGACATTACATTCAAAGAACAAAAGAAAAATAACAAGTAATTATTATTAATCTTCATATCGTTTTCTATAGCATAGAATCAAGGAACTTGAAGAAACTAAGGAAAATCTGAACGATACAGCAAAAAATCTGCGTCTCCTGTTAGAATCTGAGCGAGAACAGAACGCCAAGAATGAGGAGTTGGTGAGAGTTTCGCTCTAGGTGTCACCAGCACCTGGATTTCAAGCCATTTATTTTTCAAGCTATTTTGTAGATTGGGCGAGTTGAACTCTGCATTTCCCCATGTTGTAACTAGAGTAAGATTGGAAGTCAGGGGAGTTAAATCTGTATCTGTCCATTTGGGGGGAACTTTAAATGCTAATACCACAAGTTCTTACTCTTATTTTTGTCCTCAGCCCAGGGGAATTTTTATATTGCGCGGCTCATCCCCCAAAACATATTGAGCAACTAAGAAACTAGCCCAGTTGAACAGTGCTGGTGCTTTGTTTTGTTTGCATGGTTCTTTTTAAAAATAGACATCTAATGTTAGGACAGTCGTAGAGTTCAAGCTCAACATAGTAGAGAGCGGGTTCCCATAGCTCACACGCCCTGTTACACTCGACCACCTGGCTGAGGCTGCTCCACGGCAGTCACCCCTCTGCCACCTTGGCCCGCTGTGTCCTGGACGTCACAGCCCACAGCTAACGGGGGGAGAGGCGCCCGCCCCCCCTCCTAGGAGGCAGCGTTCTTCACCGTTTGTCTAGGTAAGGTCTGTCTGTTCTCCGGTCCAGCCATTTTTAGTTCAGGCCGGAGAACTTTTAAAGTGACCTCGGATCTTTTTCTCCATTACTAGGAAAAACCCCTGATCTGAACTGGTTTACTTGAAAGTTTTTTCATTTTCTTTGCTTTCACCTTTTTGTCTGGTCCTCAACCACATTATCTCATAGCCAGGAAGGTGGTGGGTGCCAGAAAACACTAATGCCTCCAATTACTGTCCTGCTTTCTCATCTCTTTACATTCTTGGCTTTCTCGGAGGCTAAGGCTAGGTCACCTGCTTTTACCTGTTACACATAGGGGATGGCCCTTCTTGTTTTAGCTTTTATCCCAGTGTTCCCACTGGAATCCTAATATATTTTTTTGTGTTCTTTTCCACATGGCAGATACTGGAAAACAAGATATCTTTAGAGAAGTTAAAAGATGTTATTGCCATGAATGCCTCAGAACTTTCAGAGGTAAAGCTGCCTACAATTCCTGCAAGATATTAATACAATGTCTTAGTTTTATCGAGGAGCAAACACTTATTTGTGCTAGAATATGCAACTGAAGACTATCTGATGTCTGATTGGGAACGTGAAACTTTGTGGGGTTTTTTTCCTTTGGAATCAATTCATTAATAGGAGTGTTTTGCATTAGGTTCAAATTGCTCTTAACGAAGCTAAACTTAGTGAAGAGAAGGTGAAGTCCGAATGCCATCGGGTTCAAGAAGAAAATGCTAAGCTTAAGAAGAAGAGAGACCAGGTGAGGAAAAGTTAACGCCACAGATTATGTAAACCAGAGAACTGAATGCCATTGCCTCTCGCCTATCTTTTCTCAGATCTGTTTTTAAGGAAATGAAATCTGTATGCAGGATTCTATTCTGAGATATGCGGAGTTTAAACTGCGCTCCCCAAATTGAGTGCATGTGTTCGTTCTCCATCTGTTGTGCATTTTCTGTTCTTCTGGACAGTTTCTTAGAGCTCGCAGAGTGTTTAGTCTTGGTCTGCAAACACCAGCCAGCTATTAACCTGAATGGCCTCAAGGGGGCGGTGGATTTGGTTCTCAAACTAAAGAATTCATCTAAGCAGTTCCTGCTTCACTGACCAAGAGAAGATGACATGGTCTGGGTCCGGGAGACTGAGATTGTGCCCTTGTGTTCCTACTGGGTGTTAGTTATTTGAATCGGCTGCCATTTTCTGAAGGATACAGTAGACTGCATCAGCGTTTTGGCAGCTCTTCTCAACCCACTGCAGTTCTGCGGGTGGGAGCCACTCTCCCTTCGCCCTTAACCGAGGCCTTAGGTAGAGGAGCCTAGCTCCAGACTACCCTGTCGCAGTCACGTGGTCCTGATGTCTCCAGTACAAAGCCCTAACTTTCGGACATTTGTGTGCTTTACCTTTTCAGTTGCAGCAGGAAATCAAAGACTTGAATAAATCCCACACCGAGCTCAGTGAGCAAGTCAAATCATTTGAGACGTCTCAGAAAGATTTGGAAGTCACTCTTACTCAAAAAGATGATAACATCAACGTAAGTTCATTCTCTCGAGTACACGTTTAGTTCTCATGAATTCCCACGCAGCCAAGAGGTTCTTTCTAACACCCTGTTGCTTCTTTCCTAGGCTTTGACGAATTGCATCACACAGTTGAATCGGTTAGACTGTGAATCGGAATCTGAGCATCAGAATAAAACAGGAAATGAATCAGAGGAACTAGCAAACGGGGAAGTGGGAGGTAAGATGGGTTTCGGGGAAGCTGGTCCTCCTTTGCCTTCCTGTCTTTAATTAAGTGCACCGATGCGCCTTTAGAGTTGTGAGCGCTCATCGCTGGATCTGTGTGCCCTGGGCAGAGGTGGGTGGCTGGGCTGTGGTGTGACAGTGGGCGTGCAGTGAGCACTGGTTCTGCTTTGCCGTCCCACTAGAACTGGACGTGTGCACCGGTGCTGGGTGCTGAACACTGGTCAGGAGGAGAAACTGGTTTCCCACCTTCACGGAGATGACACTGGAATTAATGCTCATCATCTCTGTAGCTCCGTGGTTTGAAGGCCCCACAACTGATTTTCAGAGTGAGGGGTTGGGAGCCGTGAACTCACTATGTCAGGAGGGCAAGGCTGAAGCATAGCTGTGTTTCCTGATGAGATGTTTCTGGATGCTATTTCCCAAGTTGGATATTGCTCGCATAGTGGGTGTTTTCAACCCCACCCGGTAGCAGATTCAAGGGGAGAAGAGAGGAATGAGTCTTCCTAAGAAGATACTCGACCAGGTGGAGGTAGATGTGAGAGGGAAGAGAGAGCTTTGCCTCACGTGTCACTCCTTGCTCGCGAATGGCGTGGGTAACATTTTTATTGCACAAACTCTCTCTTAAAAGTCAAGTAGCCTAATCAGTTCTGTTGGTTCATTTGTTTTGACTTTGAGTGTTTAAACATGGTCATTTTTCATTCGGGGGAAATCAAGAAAATAGAGTTAAAAAAGCGTGAGAGGAAGAAGTAATGAAACCCCTTTGTTTTCCAGGTGACCGAAGTGAGAAGATGAAAAATCAGATTAAGCAGATGATGGACGTTTCTCGGGTACCGTCCTTTGTGTAGAAGAGGGTGGCGTCTGTGCCTGTGAGTCCTTGCTGTGCCTCCTTTTAAGAGCACCTGTCTCTGCTGCACTTTCTAGACACACACGGAAATATCAGTAATTGAAGAGGATCTAAAACTTCTACAGTGTAAGCTGAGAGCCTCGATGTCCACAAAATGTAACCTGGAAGGTAGGTTGCCAAATAATTGGGAAGACAAAGAACTGCTTTGGATGCCCGGCTGGTGTGGCTCAGTGGTTGAGCATTGACCTGTGAACCAGGAGGTCACCGTTTGATTCCTGGTCAGGGCACATGCAGATTAGATCCCCAGTAGGGGGCGTGCAGGAGGCAGCTAATCAGTATTCTCTTTCATCATTGATGTTTCTCTCTCCCTTCCTCTCTGCAATCAATAAAAAAATAACTTAAAATAATCACCATTGCGTTGAAAAGAGAAAGCACGGCTTCCTGTGTGCATGTTTCTCACCCTCAAGTTGCCCAGTCCGTGCTGCACACACAGCTCAGGCGTGTTCTCCTCTGCAGACCAAATAAAGAAGTTAGAGGACGAGCGCAGCTCCCTGCAGGCCGCCAAGGTGGGGCTGGAGGAGGAGAACAGGACCCTGAAGCAGAAGGTGGAGATCCTGAGCGAGCTCTACCAGCAGAAGGAGATGACGCTGCAGAAGTACGGTTCTCCGGGTCTTAACTAAAGGCGTGACTAGCAGACCACTTGGTCTCCTTTTTAAAGATTATCACGGTTTCCCGCCCATAATTAAGTTAGGGTTGCCTTTTTTTCTTTCTACCCCACTTTCCGTAACTTGCATTTTTCTTTCCATTCTAACGAGTTGTCAGAAATTGTCCCCACGCATTTGTTGCGGGGGGAGTGGTGTTGGTACTAACAGTTACTGCTGCAGAAGTGTTTTTTTGTTTGTTTGTTGTTGTTGTTTTATCCTTACCCTTTCTGTAGTCTTGAAAAATCCTGAGTGATTTATATACATTATTTTTAGTAAAATAAATACTTCAAAAGGAGTATTTAGCTATTGAAGATGTATAAGTCAAATAGACTAAACCAGGGGTCCTCAAACTACGGCCCGCGGGCCACAGGCGGCCCGCCGAGGACATTTATCCGGCCCGCTGGGAGTTTTTGCCGCCTTGTTTTTTTTACTTCAAAATAAAATATGTGCAGTGTGCTAGGAATTTTTTCATAGTTTTTTTTTTAAACTATAGTCCGGCCCTCCAACGGTCTCAGGGACAGTGAACTGGCCCCCCGTTTAAAAAGTTTGAGGACCCCTGCACATTCCATAGTATAACCGTGGCAAGGATGTTGGCCTGCCTTCTAGATGTTGATCACCACGTCTTGTGGAATGCCCCATCAGTTTTGATTAAGTGGTACATAATAGTAGTATCTGCCGTACTTTAACCGGTCTGTTATAGCCGTATTCATAAAACACTGGCTCAAGTACTGAGTGGGCAGTTCAGAATCCATAAACCTTTTTCTCTTTGGTGTTAACCCTTTTTACTGTAGCTCTTCTCTCGTTTTGCTTCTGATTCATAGAAAATTAAGTTTCAAGTTGTGTCTTTTGAATCAGAACTATGCGCAAAGAGGTCCAACGGTGTTTTTAAACCGTTAAATGTAACAACCACTGTCATTTATGTTACAGTAGATGGACAGCTTGAGCTGGCAGGTTATTGGGTTAAAACCAGTCTCCGGTAGATAGTACACTGATTATGGGGCAGTCAGCGTCTTTTCCCTTCAATGGACATTGCCAGTCCTTAGTTTTCTCTCTCCTTACCACAATCCCATGGAAGCCGGTGGGGAGCGGGAGCGGGAGCTAAAGTGTGGAAGTGTCTGTGGCTAATTGCAGACAGGAGACGTGTTTTGAAGGCTCTTTCTTCAGCGGATTGTCTTCTCCTGGTGCCAGTCTTCAGCGGAGACACAGCCCTTCAGTGACAGGAATAAGAGAAGCTATAGGCCTCCTTGTGGTCAGAATGGGAATTACCCCCTGCTTTACCCGATGAGCTTGACGGGCAGGCAGATTCGCCCCTGCTTTCCACCAGTCAAACGAGCTTTCATTGTTTCGAGTCCCAGAACGTTGCCCACGAGCCACCTAGTGTTTTATCATTTCTTTGTTTTATTTGTGAATTAGGGAGAGAATTACAAGGAGAGGTTGGGACGTGCAGGCGATTTGCCAAAGGCCAGGGCTTGGTTTGCATCCCTAAATGGCAGGTGTGGAAGAAACCCTCTGTGGACCTGTGTGCGCGTCTGAGCCTCTGAGAGGGAGGGAAGGGGAGGCGCTGAGGGTTTGAGTGGCGGCATTGAGACAGGCGCTGGGGAAAAGCAGACTCGCTTTCACTGGCTCTTCCTTAGGAAGCTGAGCCAAGAAGAGTTTGAGCGGCGAGAAAGGGAGCAGCGGCTGTCAGCGGCCGATGAAAAGGCGGTTTCAGCGGCAGAGGAGATAAAAACCTACAAGTGAGTCCAGGCTTTCTACAGAAACCACTTGTTCAGTTTGCACAACGAACTGCCACATAAATAATGGTGAGAGGACATGAGGACGTTTAATTTGCACGAGGAAAATTTTCACTTAGCACAGGAAAATCACGTTCAGCAGTTTCCCAACACCCAACACTGGTGAATGCAAGGCAGCTTGGTTCATGCCGGCAGGCCTGGGTGGTTGAAAGAGCTGTTTGGGGAAGGCAGTTTGCTGTCTGGTGTATGAGACCTTTAAAGTGACCGTGACATTGATGGGCCCAGTGCTCAGCTCTGGGAAATGGTCTGTGGATATAATTAAAGGAAGAAGCTTTATGGAGGGAGAGATTGATAGCAGGCGTATTTGAGAACATATTCAAGAACAGTTAAAGAAACTTCAATGCATCCGCTTGGGATCTCTGGCTGCTACAATAAATAAGGAAATTAGGCAGTATTAGTTTTGATTACATTGTACTCTTCCTTATAACCATGTAAAATACATTTCTGTGTTAGGATGAGGTCTGTAAGGGTACAGTTACAGTAAAAGGAACGTGGTAGGATTATCTCACATCTTACTCGGTTGTGCTGGACGGATTAAAGCAAGTGTATTCGCAGGTGGAGAATCGAAGAGCTGGAGGATGAACTGCAGAAAACAGAGCGCTCCTTTAAAGACCAGGTGGGTATACCGCCCGGCAGCTGCAGGGTCCTTTGGGGTCTCCGATGGGCCAGCGTAGTGAATCCATAAACATATTTTTTGACGTGTTATCGTTTGCAGATTTCTGCTAATGAGAAGAAAGCACACGAGAACTGGGTAAGATATCGCTCCCTTCCCTTCATGTGGCGCATAGTCAGCCGCAGCTGAACTTGGGTACGCTTTCCTCCAATAGCTCAAAGCTCGTGCAGCAGAAAGGGCTATGGCTGAAGAGAAGAGGGAAGCAGCCAACTTGAGACACAGGTACGTGGCTTTGGTCTGTTTTGTCCGGGCACCTGGAGGTTTTCAAGGCTGCGCTGTGTGGTATTTAAGAAGCATTGGTTTTCGATTTCACATTTAAGCGTATTCTTTCTCCATGTTCAAGGTTATTAGAACTGACCCAGAAGATGGCGACGCTGCAAGAACCTGTGATTGTAAAACCAATGCCGGGAAGGCCCAGGGCACAGAGCCCTCCACGAAGAGGTAGGGGGCACTTTCGAAGGGCAGCAGTCTGTGTTTCGGTGCAAACTGAATACAGGTTCCTTTTTATTTCTGTGTCTAATATAACGATGTAATGTAATAGAAACAAGCCTAAGAACTTAACACATTGCGGACCCGTGGATTTACTGCTGGCTTTACCCAGTGGCCAGATCAGTTTCTATTGAACGAGTACAAAAAACGTTTTACATAAATGTTAAAGGCACGCCTTAAAATTACATACCCATGGCGTGTTTTTTTAAAAACATATTTTATTGATTTTTTTACAGAGAGGAAGGGAGAGGGATAGAGAGTTAGAAACATCGATGAGAGAGAAACATCGATCAGCTGCCTCCTGCACACCCCCCACTGGGGATGTGTCTGCAACCAAGATACATGCCCTTGACTGGAATCGAACCTGGGACCCTTCAGACTGCAGGCCGACGTTCTATCCACTGAGCCAAACCGGTTAGGGCTACCCATGGCATATTGAAGTTACTTATTACATGTTCTTACAAGCTAATGTCATTTTAAAGAATTCTCATGGTTGGCCAACAAGCCTTAGCACAGAAAACGCAAGAATTCTCGTGATCCGTCCGCAACGTGTTCAAGGAAAGTTGCCTGACGTGGTAACCATGGTAACGGTGACTGTCACCTGCAGGTCCCCTGAGCCAGAACGGCTCTTTCGGCCCCTCGCCCGTGAGCGGTGGAGAGTGCTCCCCGCCACCGAGAGACCCGCCCGCGAGACCTCTCTCTGCCACGCTCAGTCGAAGAGATGTGCTCAGAAGTGAATTTGGTGAGTATTCGTATTCACGTCACCTGTAAACTGTCTCAAGAGCACTTTTCCCTTTTATTTGAGAATTCTAATGCAAACTTTTTAGAATTTTGTGCCTAAACGTCGAGAATTTCTTAATTTTTCTTATCATTTCGAATAGTCTACTGTAAGATCTGCTTTAGAACAGAAACTATCCATTTATTATCACTAATATTATTTATCTTACATATAAATACGTAAGGTATGTTTATACTTAAGTAAAAGCATAAATAATAGTGTTTTCGCTTCCATTTTTATGTTTTACTGTGATGTGTAAGCCTTTATCTGTAAAATAAATTTCCATGGAGTTCCCTTCTGAAATATTACCAAAGTAGCCTTAAGACTTTATAATTTCTGCAGCAACCATTTCTCACTATAGTGTGAAATGCTAGGTCTTTTTTCTATTCATAACTGTGTCTATGAGACTCTTGGTAAGATAAGGAAGTCATTACATGCAAACTGAAAAGGCTGAGCCTGCACACCTGCATCAGCCTGGGGCATGCGGTCCGTCACCAGTCCATTCACCCCAGGTTTTGTTGCCATTCTCTCTAAGACAGCTCCTGTTGTAATTCTCTAAGTCTGGGCATCAGTTGTGATTTCCCCTCATAGGTATTGAGGGCCCTGTTTTCAGTGTTACTTTCTAGGCAGAGTGGAGCCCTGTCCTGCCCACAGTTGGTTTATCCCTTCCGAAAATCCACGCAGGGGCTCTGTTCTTTCTCTCTCAAGGTTCAGTGGACGAGCCTCCACCTCCTCTCCAGTGCTCTGAGGCACCTGGGAGCCCCTCTGCCTCTGGTAGGGACCTGGTGTGTTCAAGGCCTAGAATCATGGAGGCAGCCGGCCAGTGTGGCTCAGTGGTTGCACCTCAGCCTATGAACCAGGAGGTCATGGTTCCATTCCTGGTCTGGGCATGTGCCCGGGTTGCGGGCTCGATCTCCAATGGGGGTGTGTAGGAGGCAGCCGGTCAATGATTCTCTCTCATCATTGATGTCTCTATTTCTCTCTCTCCCTCCCCCTTCCTCTCTGAAATCAATAAAAATATATTAAGAAAACAACAAAATCATGGAGGCAGGGGGTAGAGGGTTTTTTATTCTTCCTCAAAGAGTGTGTAACTCAGAGTGAGTCTAACTCCTCCTCTGGCTTCGACAGAGCCCGGGTCTGGTGCCGCTCCCATGATGAACAGCAGCCCAAGGAGCGCTTCCCCCTCCAAGGTGGGCGAGGGCAAGGTACGTACTTCAGGAAGCACTGAGCTGTGTCCACAGCCTCTCCGTGCCTCGTCCGTCACTGCCTGTGTGAGCGGTTCTATCTGTACTGTCTCATTTATCTTTTAAAAAGCCAACGGTTCCCCAGGAGTTTGAAGGCCCTTCAGTTCCCAGCGCTACCCCTTTGGCCGAGCACCCAGGAGCAGTGAGTACTCAGAGGCCGAGGACTGCCCTGGGCCTGACACCCCGGGTGCATTTCCGGAAGGGCACGCAGGCCCTGGCACTAACCTGCCTGCGTGAGCTCGCACGGCCGTGTGAGCATCCTCTGGCCTTGGACTTGAGAGTGTTTCTCTGCTGCTGACATCCGACTGGCCGACTGCTTTCCGTTATGGTTCGGGGATTAACCCGCTTGGAGTGCTGTGATTGACTGAAACACATGCAAAGGCATTACCCCCCGCTTTGCATCGGGTGCCTCCGTGTTGAGCGCTCTCGGGCAAAGTAAATCCACCGTGTGATGCAGAACTCATCGTCACTACGTATCTGGGAAGTCTGCTATTTAAGACCATCTCCAGCTGTGCAGTAGGCAAACCCTGTTTTGAATGATCTGAAGTCACAGCTTGATAACAGAAGGATGTTTGCTGGGGGTGAAACAGACTAGTGAAAACCTGTCATTACTGTTGTGCCAGTTCCAGCAAGAGCCTTAGATGAGGTTCCCGTGAGAGAATTCTCTTGTCACGCTGTGTAGTGGCTCTAGCTGGGAGTCCTCTGCTCATACCGCACAGGGCATCTCTAGGTTGAAGTAGAAATACATGCAATTTAATTATTTAGAATTTTCAACCCAGTTTTCCGTGAGGAAAGATTAGTCCTTATCTCACAATATACAGTAACCCTGGTGAACGAAGGTGAGGATTAGCGCCATGCCTGCCTCACTTACCCATGGAACATTGTTTCTGCTGCAAAGCACTTCCCGTTCGGTGCAGAACCCCCAGAACACACCTCTCCTGATAGGTCTTTTCTCCAGGGGCAGCTCAAATAAGACCCAAGTGCAAGACTTCAAAGAGAATAGGCTGCTTTGTTAGAGGGCGCAGTGGGGGAAGAGCAGCCTTGACCCTGACTCCTGCCTTAGCCTTCCATGCTGGTTGACCTTCAGCAAAGTGTCTGCTGCTCTCTGTGCTCTTTGATATTTACAAGATGATTGTACCTAGAGACTAGAGACCTGAGAGTTAGATGAAAGGAAATTGAAGGTCCTCTCAACAGTAGCTGTGATGACACATGTAGAGAATTGATTTTTGTTCCCTTTCTCCCCTCCATTCTTCATATGGAAATAGTAAGCTGTTGTGTGGGGGGAGGATGAGGGAGGGAGGGAGGCCCTGGAAATGGATGACCGTGTGTAGTGTGGTGTGATGTCCCCTCCACTTGCACATACCAGCAGCAGCACGGTCACAGCCAGACTCCACTGCTGTGGCGTCCTGCCTGCCCAGGCTGCCAGCAGGGCCAATGGGAGGAGGGCAGCCCCTTGCACTGGTTCTGCCCATTGGCAGGTGCCTGGCATCTGCCTCCTTGGGGTTCAGCTGTTGCTGGTGTTGGTGCTTCTGTCTGTCATTCCAGAGCATTTCAGACTCGAACCGTTTCTGCTCCGCAGGTGACTATGGCTGCAGAAGGGCCCCCTCCTTTCCCAGGCATGCCCCTCATGAGCTCCCCCATGGGAGGCCCCCTACCACCACCTATTCGATATGGACCACCTCCTCAGCTCTGCAGGCCTTCCGGGCCTCGGCCATTTCCTCCTCCATTTGGTATGATTACTGACTTGCCAACCACCTTTCTGTGTGCTCCTTGCTACGATTTTAACAGTTGCTGTCTCAGGCTCCGCAATGAAAGGGTAAAGCTGGCGGAGTCCCTTTGAACTTGTCCTAAAGTTTCTTAGGACACATTTGGTGGGAGGAGGGTGCGGGTGGGGTGGGGGCTGCATAATCTCCCTCCACTGGGGCGGGGGGTGAGGGGGATTGGGGGCAGAATGGTATCCCTTGTAGACAGCAGAAGGGGGCTGCTTACAGGAAGCCAGAAATACCACTGCTGCCGTTGTTCATTGAACATCTGGGGCTTGTGCGCCAGGCTCCGTAGTGGGTAGAACTCGCTACTCTCCCAACTCCAAGAGCTCAGGGTGTCCTATAGGACCAGCTACATACGCCGTGTGTGTGGGTGGGTCAGAGTATAAAGGGGAGGCTAATCCCTCACTCCCCACCTTGGGAATAAACGGGAAGGAAGTTTTAAAGAGAAGGTGGCGTGGAATAGCTACCTAATGGATGTTGCCGCGTTTAATTAGGTGGAGCTGGAAGGCCTTCCCAGGGGGGCGTGCCCCTCGATTGTGATGCCTGGTTAGGTCCGTGCTGAGACCGCGTGAACTTTCCATTGATACAGTAGACAGCATTTATCAAAACTTACCTTGTGAAGGCTTTTTTTTTCATCTGTCAAATACAAGCCAAGCTCTTGCGAGATAAAGATGCAGACTTGTGACGAAGAGAAACCACAAGCTAGGCAGAGCCGTGCTGCAATCCCGCCTGTGCCGCCTCATGGCCGCCCGCCAGAGCCAAACACTGACACTTGCTGAGCCTCAGTGTGACTGATGTATAAAGTGGGGCTTCCACCCCCTGACCTCTAGGGTGGGGAGAAATGAAAGATCAGCATCCCTGGAATCACCTACACGTAGCTATGTCCATATGTGACACCATTTCTATTTTCCAGGTCCTGGTTTCCGGCCACCTCTAGGCTTAAGGGAATACGCACCAGGTGTTCCACCGGGAAAACGGGATGTGCCTTTCGACCCTCGAGGATTTGTACCGGGACACCCCCATTTTAGACCCGGAGGCTCCCCGGGCCCTCGGGACTACTTCATTCCTGGTCCCCGACTCCCGCCGCCGAGCCATGGCCCCCCGGAGTACCCTTCACCTGCTGCAAGAGACTCGCTGCCTCCTGGCTCCAGAGAGGAGCTCCCACCCGCCTCTCAGAGCGGCAGCCAGGGCTCCTCCCAGACCTTGAAACAGAGCCCATGACTCCGACATCTAGCCGGACAGGAAGTGGACTGTGCGCTATCCATTATAGTCCCGAATCCAAAAGTTGAAATAAAGTTAGTTTTTAGACCTAAGCTGCCCCGGCAGTGTGCGTTTTTGAGCCAAACAATGAAAAACTACCATTTCTCCCCTTAAATAATTATCACCTCGTAAGCTAGAGCCTCCCCCCAACTCTGAAATGTGCAATAAAGAATCCCTGTGTCTTAGTTCATGTAGCATATGTAACTGTTCAATGATTTAGGACGTCATGACAAATATGAACATTTCCTGTGGAAATGCTATAAGAACATGTATTTCCATTTATTATCCTGTTTTTAGTGGACACCAGTTGAACGCAGAGCAACGGTGTTTATAAGCTTGAATTTTTAAACTATCTGGTCGCAAGGACTGTTACGCTAAAAATGTTTACTAAGAAATCACTGAACTTTCTCTCCCCTCTTGCTGAAGTTCTTTGTAGTGGAAGTTCATTAAAATTTGGTTATTAATGTTTCCCAAGAGTCTGTTGATTCATTGGACCGTTACCTCATGAGACTTGTGCCATTTGGGAAAGATGAAAGCTTGGGCTCCCGGCACCAAGTCCCCTGTGTTCCCTGCTCAGCAGGTTCGGCCTCAGTCACCCCGGCACCAGGACTGAGGGCTTCCTTCACTTCAGAGCAGTCACGGGCCATCGGACAGCACTCCCGGCTTCCTGTGACGCCCTGCCTGGGCCATTCCCGGAGATGAGTTTACAGCAGTAGAAGGAGTGTCTGACCTGATGTTCCGTTGCTTTTGCCATTTGTGCATAAAGGGTGCATAACAGTAACCCCCACCGGTTTGGCTCAGCAGTTGAGCACTGACCTGTGACCCAGGAAGTCAAGGTTCAATTCCTGGTCAGGGCACATACCTTGGTTGAAGGCTCGATCTCCAGTGGGGAGGTGGGGGGGGGGGGGGGGGGCAGGGGTGCAAGAGGTAGATGATCGATGACTCATCATTGATGTTTCTATCTCTCCCTTCTCTGAAATAAAACTAGATTTTTTTTAAAGAAAGGGTGCACAACAGAAAAATGAAAGCCACGTCTTGTGACCATAAAAGGAAATTTATTTTAAAAAGTAAAATCTATTATTTCTCCCATACCTTGCCTATGATTTTCAATGAATATGGCAAAACCCATCAGAAGAGTAGAATACTATGAGAAAGAATGATTTAAGATTTTAAGGCTGGTAACACGCCCTAGGTCAGCAATCATGGGCTGACCTCAATTCTTTTTGTTGACTGATTCTACTCCACAGCTAATATTTGAATGTTGGCATTTGTATTTAAAAATTAGTACATCTAAGAATTTGGGATTATACCATACTTAAAAAGTACTCTTAGTACACCATGGTTTATTTATTTTAAATTTTTTTATTGAAATTTTAGAGAAAGGCGGGGAGAGAGAAACATCGATGTGAGAAACATCGATCGGTTGCCTCCCGTTCACACCCTGACGAGGGATTGAACCCACAACCTGTGTATGTGGCCTGACCAGGAATCGAACCTGTCACCTTTCAGTGTTGGGGATGATGCTCCAACCAACGGAGCCACACCAGCCAGGGCTTTACCATGGTTTTAATACAATGTTTCCCAAGAACTAACTCTTCAGACTCTAAATTATAGTAACTTAATACTATATAAAAAGCTGATATCCTTTTTAACTTTTTGACTATACTCTCGTTCTCTGAAGGTCGTCGATATAATACTACCTACACCAGGGCCTGTCAGTGTCATTTACTCCACTAAGAACACCCTATTACAGAAAGCAAAAGCTCACTGTGAAACCAAATCTTCCTTTATACTAAACCACTGACACATATACCACTGTAGAAAGATAAGGACCTTTGAAAGAAGATAACCCTTCAAAATACATTCGCAACGTATCTTCAGAAAAAGAATTCCATTAACAGGTCCGCCCACTTAATATCAAGAAGAGAAGAAATTTGAGAAGAACTCCAGTTAATAGCAAACGTTATTTTTTTAACCGTGTAAAATAAGAGTAAATCACAAATAGAACTTTAGAATAGTTCGATCTCTTTTAGGACATAAAATAATGATGACGTTAATATGATTTCTATTTTTAAGTAGCATTTAAATGTAGATTATACCAGCTAGGAAGATAATCAAGTAGGAAAAGTAAATTAAACCTATTTTTAAATCAATCAAAGCTAGAGTCTTTGCAGCCCTAACGCTTTTTGGGGTATTTACCTCATCTTACTGGAAAGGCAGTAAGCTGTAGAGAATTCCCTGACACCGCCAGGATGCCACCTCTCAGCCCTCCGGTGGCATCACTTGGGCAGTGGAGCCTGGCCAGCTGCCAATATCCAGAAGGGGCAGGGGACCATCCCTCAGTGATGTCACACTCGGCCATCTCGCAAGTCACATCTATTGCACAGGCCATCTCCAGCCATGGTGTGTCTGGACGTGGTTTTTAAAGTCATCTCATTTATGAAGCAGCAATGTTTCAGCCAGAAACCATTTCTAAAGTTGTAGTGGTTGTTCAATGGCTGATTTTTTTTTTTCACTTGAAAGTAAATTTAAATAATTTACTGTGGGATGTGGAGTATTCTGTGTCTACTGCTTCAAGACAATCACTTGCTTTGCTATTCAGTTCTGACTTAAAGCTAAGCTACTCACACGGTGTCCAATGTAAGCTTCTTTAATACTGATGAAAGGCATGTGTAGTTCATATAAAACATACTATGTAGTTCATATAAAACATACTTAGTGAACAGTAGCAGATGCTTCATATAAATTATCACTCTGACATACATGTCTTACAGTCTATGAGAAAAGAGAAAGAACAATATGTTGGTTTTGCTACATTTTAATAGGTTTTTTTGAGAGAGAATTTTTTAGGTCTTGTCAGCGACATCCAACAAAAGGTCCTGAGTCCCACAGGGTACAGAGCGCTGCCCCCGCCTCAGTTTACATGATGTGGAGAAAGTGTGGTTCTTGCCCCTTGAGGAGCTTACAGTCTGGGGGGCTGACAACTCACAGTCTAAGAGTTGAGTGAACAACAAAGTTAAGGCAATTCCTCATCCCCTCCAGCTACTGTGGACGGAACCATTTTGAAATTAATCTAATCAAGATAAGAGATCAGGGTAAATCTGGCTGAGAATTCTTTCAGGCTCCTAAAGTTTCTGAAATCCATCTCAGTAAATGGAACTGACTCAACGGACAACTTGAAGTGCAAGGGCTGGGACAACTTCATTGTGGT
This sequence comes from Murina feae, assembly GCA_004026665.1. Taxonomy (NCBI): domain Eukaryota; kingdom Metazoa; phylum Chordata; class Mammalia; order Chiroptera; family Vespertilionidae; genus Murina; species Murina feae. The sequence goes on along the minus strand of PVJC01002812.1, from coordinate 35,804 downwards.
TACTTATTTTAGAAAGCAAACATACTGAACAGTATGACAGGTTATTACACTAGTTTAAAAACAGGCCAAGTACTGCACCACATCCCCCCGGGCCAGCACCGGTCATGGAAAGTAGTGACATTAACTACGTGGGCTCTATGACATCTCACCCACAGAAAGCCCACCCCGACTGAATGTTCTGTGTATCAAGCAGGCGCCTGTGTATACTATGAAAGTTTTATTTATACCCCATTAAGTCAAAAATAATGCAAATAGTCAAATTATGACAAGCTAATGACCTGCATATTCCCATATGGATGAATGGTGATATATCTAAACAGGAAATAAATGGCAATCCTATCTACCTATGTAAAAAAAAAAAAAATAGAGTATCTCCAAGCTTCGCATACTCATCACTGTAAGAGGTATGCAGGTTTCACAATCAGTTGTCAGAAAGCCAGCAGTTATTCCTGCAGTATCTCGTTGGCATCTGATTCAAATTATGTTTAGATCACATGATTTAGAAGACATTATTAACCCATCTAAAAATTGGTAATTATTCTGAGAGGGTTCCACGCTAACCCTGGAACCACTATCGGAAAGAATAACAACATGATGTAGAGGAACAGCAAACCAACATGGCTAAAACATGCTCACTTTCAGAAACAATCTTGTCCTCTGGGAAAATCACAGCTACGACCTGGGAACACTCCCATATGACCTGGCTAAGGCACACTCTGAGCAGGAGAAGGGTGAGGTCGGGAGAACTGAGGCCACCGTCCTGGAGCAGCTGAGAAATTTCCTTCTGGGACAGCATGACTGGTCCGAACTCTCCAGAGCGGCTCCATACTATCCCACCCACATGGGCCCAAAGTTTGACGTTAATTCCAAAAACCCAAAGAGCATAGTGGAGCAGAAGGGAACAGACGTGTAAACTCTAGTACATTCTTATTGCTGTAAAAAGTTGGAAGATGAGCACATCCTACCCACAACAGTGTTGCTTCAGGAAGCAGGGCAGTAGTGGTCAATTAAAAAAGAGACTATGAACTGCACAATCAATAGAAGAGTAAAAACATGTTTCAAGACCTACAATAAGCCTGTATCCAAAGGAGTCTTACGTGTCGGTGACGTGCTCGACTTGGGTTCTGTGCTGCAGCTTTGCAGTGCGATCCCTCTAGCCCACCGGCCTGGCACGACCTGCTTCCTGCCTGCTGGAGGGAGAGGATTCTACAGAGCTACGATGTTTCTAGTGAGTGGCAAAATTCACAGAAGTTCCAGGTTATTCATGGCAGGGTCATTCCTTGTGCAAAGTTTGATGTAGATGAAGATAAAGTGGTTTCTTGGTCAATAATTGCAATTTCTTTCTTTTAAAATCAGTGGGTTTCTTGTATCTGTAACCACAATAGAAAAACCGCTGTTTAAAATACTTCGATAATCCACCTATTCCAAAGTCCCATACTAAGAAGAAATACCAGTCACCGTTCCATTAGTACGGACGCCGCATGCCATCACTTACAGTTCTATTACAATGGGCCCAGGTTTAATTTCATCCATCTCCATGAAGGCGAAACACTTGGTACTTGTAAACCTTTTTTTGGGCTTGTAGTGTTTGAATTCAAAGAAGATAGCTGCACCTAACGGATGGAAAAAGCATTAGCCACAGACGGCACCATTCTAGTCAGTACATCGTCATTGATCACCAGGAGCATACGAACAAGCAACGGGCATAATTTTATAAAGTAACCTTTGCTCTACGGTCTGATGGTATGTCTGTGGCTGTCACTCCAAACTCTAGCAAAACTTCTGAGCCAGACTGATCGAAGAATGACCCGTGAAATGAGAACAGCCTAGAAAGATGAGCTGATATGCTTATAAACGTGAAGAAAGTACAGCATATTCATTAGTATTAATATCAGTCCAAACTAGAGTCACTGTACATAACGAATTCAAAGCTGGGGAAAATGGAGTCAACTTCTGAATACGGTCCTATTTTTAACACTCTGCAAGTCAAGTCATCACGAACACGGCTCAATAACACACACATAATCAAATAGCCTGTGAAACACGTCCCTTCACCCCACAGCAGAAATATTTCTTAGAGCAATGGAGTTCAATGGAAAACAAAGTTTTGTTCTATTTTCCTGCAGAAGGCACACTTCCCACTGAAATTTCTTGGACATTATGTCTTAAGCAAGTCCTATCTACCTGTGCTGCTAACACAGCGATTCCCAAACTCTGGAGGGCACCAGGAGGTCTGGGGCGGGCCCAAGCATTTGCATCTCATCAGGAAGCTGCTCACACTCAGAGAATCACCCTCTAACCGGAGTGCTGCAGGACGAGTCTTTTATTTTTTTAAATACTTTTATTGATTTCAGAGAGGAAGGGAGAGGAAGGGAGACAAAAACATCGATGAGCGAGAATTATTGTTCAGCTGCCTCCTGCACGCCCCACACTGGAGATTGCCCCACACAACCAGATGGACCCCACAACCAGGACACATGTCCTGACTGGGAATCGAACTGCAACCTCCTGGGGTTCATAGGTAGACAATCAACCACTGAGCTGCACCAGCCGGGCAGGACCATCTTTTAGGACACAGGAACAGCAGCACCCGATTTGAGAAGGAAAAGATCAAATCTTTTAGAGCAGCGGTCGCCAGCCACCGGTGGTCCGTGAGGTCGGAAAGGTTGGCGACCGCTGTGTCAGAGAATGTGGTAACTGGTCCACAGACACATGTGTATCTTGTGCGATCCTCCCACGGGGCTTGAACACTGCAAACACCACAACGGAATCTCTGGTGGTGAAGGGGCTCCGGAGTCTTCTGTTCAGAGAACACTGGCATTGCGGTGGACAGAGGCAAGAGAACCGTGCAACTTAGAAATGTAACTTCACCTTTTTAATCATTTGTTTGTGTCCTTTCCCATCCTCCTGCCAAACTAACGCAAACATCAGGGCCTGTCTGCCCAACAAATTCAGCTGGAAAAAAGGGTTCCTTTCAGCTACTAGAGACTTAATCTCCAGGAGCCCTGCTTCCCCAGTTCTCCAGTATGAGAAAGCTTGCATTCTCTTTTGGTGTTAAAGACGGTAAGATTTTGCTACGGGAGATTGCTTCATTATATGTTATTCATTAGACAGCTAGATAACCTAATTCCTGATTCCCACATTTAAATATAAACACACATTTCATTCAATTCAATAAACACCACGTGACACTGACTTTTTCCAACGCTGCTAGGTCCACCAGGCCCACACACACGAGCAAGAGGAGCACTCTGAGCACAAGGGCTCAGCGACGGGCGATTACACACCTTTGGTTAATTTTTCAACGTGCTTCTGGAGCTCAATGTCCACATTAAAATGAACGTAAGTATCTTCTTTTCGGGAAGCCACAGGAGTATCTTGTACAGGAGTTAAATCTATGCCGTTCAGATCTGGAGAGGAAAAGAGTTTCTGCTCAGCAGCCTTCAAATGCACAGACTCAAAACTGCACAGGAACCCCCCGGATTCTGTTTCCTAGAGGCGCGCAGGAGCCGAGAGCAGACCCCCAGCTAATGGGAGCCCCCACCTGGTGTGGGAGGCCACCTGAAGACCTGGAGGGAGCTGAGGAGGGAGGGGGGATCTCAGGGACCAGCAGAGGAAGCCTTGCCATGACTGGTTACCTAAGGAGGCTTGGAGAGAACACGATGTGATCCTATAGTTCAGAGGTGAAGGAGCATTGTGTCTTCCCCGGGGAATAGGCCATTATATTCTGTGCGAAATAAAACTTAGGAATGTAAATAATACCCCTACTTCCCACCCGGATCAAGCGCATGGCAGAGGAAGGCCTGTGAACTGACCTCTATCAGAATTCCCCTGTGATAGTCAAGTCGGAGGACCAATCGGACATGAAAGCTGCCAGCGAAACCTCTCCATGCGTGAATGCTTTTGCATGTACATGACATGCATTCTGGTTCCATTTGCTGTAACATAACCTGATTTACAACAGCCAGATGGTGCTCTATGTATGGAGTATGGTTTTAATTTCCTGGAGCCGGGAATCTTCCAGTTTAATCAAATTCAATGGGGACTCGCTTAAGGACTCCTCGGAGTTTCACTCCACAGACCCATCTGAGGGGACTTAAAACAATTTAGCACACGTAATTATTTCAGTTCCTAAAGATATTTACACAAAAACATATTTCAGTCCGAGGTGTATGCAAAGGTAACATAATACCTATCACGTTGTCATGACATTGTGTGTTTCACAGTGTATTCCCAAATGAGATATGCAGCTTTGCTAAGGGCCTATGAACAATGTCGGGCTCAAATGCTTTCCAGTCGACCATGGACTTGATGACTGCACATCAGGAGATAAAGCAGCACCGCACTCGTGCTGCGGATCGTGGTTTCTCCATGTTACAATTTTCCTCCGTGGCCAAGTTACTTTTTCTTTTATTTGGTACTAATGAACCCACATGGGTCTGAATTTATTTCTGCCATTGGTGAAAGCTCCCTCCATTTCACTTCAGCCCATATCTGTCTCATTGATTTGCCTCAAACTGCAGATTAACTGTGGGTTGGATTAACTGTGTTGTCATTTCTGAATAACTGTGTGACAACTTCATTCTCAATCACTCAATAATTATTTTTAAAAGGCCACAGAGTCCTTTACAATAAAGGTCTGTGTAAAATGCGTGGCGATGCAACGAAAGAACTCAACCGTTGTGTCTTAAACCAAAGACAGAAAAAGTTGTCTTCAAGGAATCCATCACTGGATAGTAGAAAACAACAAATTCTAAGACTAACCATGTTTAATAACCTTGGTAACATAGTTCAGGACAAGAAACATGCCACTTTTTAGCGTCCCCCAGGACTGAGCTCTGGGTGTGGATGTTTACGGAATGTCCTATTTCCCTTCTCCATGGATGATTCATCGGCGCGTGACTCCCGCTCACCTGGGCATGGCTCTCCTTGTAAAGGCTCTCCTGGACAGAAACGAGAGGGCCTCATGTGGAGGCACCAGGGGGACCGGAGAGTACAGCTGTGCAAAGGGAACCACACACCCTTGAGATGTGGGAGACATTTTTTAAACCTGTTTCCTGAAGGATGTCTTTGCCATGAAGACAGTGCATATGTCTAGGCAGCACCCTTGATGGAATTTTAATAGAAGACATAGGGGAAAAACTTTGAAAGCAAACTTGAGTGTAAGTTATAATAGAAAAATACTTTTAGTTAAATCTCTTAGAAATGTTCAGAGAAGGAACAATGCCGTCTTCTCAGGGATCTTGCCTCACTGTAGAATGAATGAAACATGAGCTGTCATAGACATGAGTCTCCCGGTCCCCATTTATCCCAACGAGAAACAACGTTTTATAAAATTCACCAGAGGGAAAACATGTGGACACATTATTTACCCTTTACACTGACTGTGATATAGGGGTCAATGCACTGCCCGGCATCTTTCAGACCGATCTTCTCAATTCTGATGGTTAGTAACGTCATTCCTGGTTCTGACGGCAGCCTTGGTAATAAAGTACCTGGTAACAGAGAAACAGCAATAAAAATGAGCTCCACAAAATATTTCAGAGTCAATATTTTACATTATTTGCTTTCCTATCTACCCCTCTCACCCCCCACCCCACCAGGGTCCATCCGGGTCCAGGTGTAATGATCACAATGTGATGAATTAAACCAACACCACGACAGTGCACAGGAAAGGGTTAACAGAGCTGGACCGAGACTGTTACTCTGGGAAAGGCCTGCTTGCAAGGTCAGCCCTGGACACGTGTCTGGGAACTTGGATTTGGGGAGGGTTCCCACAACCCCTGATGAGAACAGCTACTGTGCCTAAGCTGTCTGGGCAAACAACGCGGTCTATGCTGAGGACCTGCTTTCCTCTGGGAGGAGGGGTTTTGGCAAGTGCTCAGCAGAGGGTGGCTATGTGATTGGCCCCAGAACCAGCTCGAGCACTGAGTCTCTACCGTGCTTGCCGACAGAACACGTCTCCGTGTGCCGCTCCCATTTGTCTCTGGGGGAATTAAGCAGAACGCGACCCTAGAGGGAGGACCCCTGGAAGCTCGCACCTGGCTCCCCCACTTGCTCGCATCCCTTGTCCCTTTGCTGGTTCTGCTCTTGTATGTTTCTTGCAATACACTAGAGCTGTGAGGACAACCATATGCCGAGACCTCCTAGCGAATTACCAAACCTGAGGGAGGTCTTGGGGCCCCGACACAGTAAGATACTTTCAGACCACACTTCTAAAATAGCTCCTGCCAGTAACATGGTCATAAATGTTTGCTTCAGACTGACACAGGCTCTGGAGATGTCTTACTCCCCACTAGCAAGTACCAAGATCAATTCCAATCGCCCTGACCTGGGATTAAGATATGACAATTTTAAAACAAAGATACCCACCGGGAACTCTAGCAGGAAAGGAATCAGGAGATCCCGCTCCAGCACCACCCTCTTCCTCATCTTCTTCAAATTCCAAATTCTCTTCTTCGCCAGGTGCTAAAATTCTTCTACATGCAAACGGACAGAAAAAGCAATGAGCTACAAAACCAAGTATTCTAGGGAAGCCTCCCAGCTGCTCACTTCCCAGGTAAGATGCTGATATAAACCATGTTGACAAAAAAGGGTGTAAAATAAGAAAACAAATATTGGTGAGTATTTACTTTACCTTAAGGGGACAGGCTGAACGTCAAATGGGAATTCTTTATTATAGGTAAGAATATTCTTTAGGACTAGAATAAAAAGAGAAAGGAACATGAATTCTTCTATGAATCAAATTTAAAATTTTACCATAAATGACTGTTTTTAATCAATTTTCTCTGCATAGTAACAATTTTTGAAAATTGCCAATCTTATCATGTATTCATCCGTGGACTTACAGGTCTTAGCAAATGGAAATATCACTAGAATGCTCCAGCCACTGATAATTTCAAAGTTCTGTCAGCTCTCTAAGGAGAGGGTAAGTTCCAGAGCCTCAAAGCCCTCATGGAAAACAAACCCCCAAATAGTTCTGTGTACAAAGTCCCCGGTGAGACATGGGGACAGATAAGTAATGCCTCCTTCCTGGCGTATGACATATAAAGACTGACATCAAAGATGACCAATCAGAGGCACATGAACATGTCTTATTCTATGCCCTGATTAGATTTCCCCTCAAACATGACACTGGTAAAGTTTGGTAAAATCTGGTTATAATGTTCATATATAAAGCTTACTGTATACACATATATTATACACATACATATAAACATTCTCATTTATGATAAAGGTTATTACATACATACATATACATAACATACATGCACACAAACATAAAGAAAGACTTATCCTCAAGGGAAGTCTGAAACCACACACTATGGCACCACCTCCTAGACTATGGCTGTGCTCATGGTTACATTCTGGCATGTAAACTTACAGAGAGGAGTTCTACTCTTCTGCCTACGTTGGAGAGGTGCTATAAGTATGTGCTTCATAGCTAGCCTTATGGGTTTCCAGTAATTACCTGCAATTATATGAAGGTGAAGTAATGGCATTAACTGGGCAATCCAAAAAGTTCCCAGGATTTTACATTCATCTTATTCAGCCTAATTTTGGAGTCCTGCAGCTTAAAGCTAAAATAGGTATGGCATATTGTCATCTTAAAGAAGGAAATCCCAGCACAAAGACTGCAAGTATCTGACTGCAACGGGACTGAGATGTGTTCACCAGACTTCTTATAATATAACATCCCTACTAAGTCCTTTAGTGAGAGAGAAATCTGAGACTTGTGTCTAGATTCTCATTCATTCTTATTCTCTCTCTCTCCCTCCAGCTCTCACCCTTATCTCCTTCCTCTCACTCTCTTCTTCTCAACAAATGTGCCTTGAAGGTCCGCAATAGCCCATGATGTGTGAGATATGGCAGTGCTGAAGGCAGAGGTTTCTCGCCCTCACACATGGATCTTAGGCCACAGTGAGGACAAGCAGACCACAGATGAGCCAACAAACTAACAAGGTGATGGAAGACTGCGCTTCGCGTGATCAAGGCCACAAACAGGAAGCCAGTGCAAGTGGAGGAGAGAACTTCAGCTAAGGTGGACGAGGTAGGCCTTTCACAACTGACTTGTTAGAAGATGTGTGAACTGTGAGCTGTGAGCTGGAATGAGAGGAACTGTCTCTAAGTAGCTCTGGGACGAGGGCTTTCCAAGTGTTAGAGAACAGGCGAGAGCAACAACAAAGGCTCGGAGGCAGGAACGAGTCTGACTTGTTCAAGGAATAGAACGGACTGTACAGCTGAACTGGATACGCCAAAGGGAAGTGGCAGATTGGAAATGTGATATGTTGATATTACTAAGGATTAACATAAGAAAATTAAATGACTAGTACTGTCAAGACCTTAGTTTTAGTATATTTCAGACAGGATTATTGAGAGTTTTAAAAACCGTTGAAGGAAAAATACATTAGCAAAACAGAACAACCAAGTCCCACAGTAAAAGGTACAGTCATTCATTTATTTTCCTTTTCTTAGTCTTAGAACAGGCAGAGAGGCTAGTTGGACTAAGTACACTTAACTTATATCAAACACCAACTTGTAGAAAATGATTCTGATATAAGAATTAACTCACAAGTGCCTCGCTTTCATCAAATCAAAGTTACAGCGCATGCCCTACTGAGATACAACACACACACTGATGTTCCTTGAGGAGGCAAGAGTAAATTAAAGTCATCTAAAAAGCTAATAAGTACCAACGAGGCAGAAGTCCCTATGAAAAGAACTATATAAATTCAAAATATAACAGAATGAATCCCAATAATGCTATCTTTCCTTTCCATTCCTACCCCTAATCTTTAAAAAAAAAAAAAAAAAAAAGCAAACAAAAGCACAAGAAATAGAAGACTAATGCAGATTTTAGTCCAATCTTCTAATATGTGTGTCAATAACCTCTCAGGAGCTTGAGCTGGAGAACTATGATAGTTAGGGTTGATGTCAATGTTGTAACATTACAGGTATTGATATAGAGTGCACTGGAGGAAACAGGCTTTGGGGTCACTTAGAACCCTGGTCAATACCAACTTCTAGAATAGCGTGGTGAAGGCTTGGGAGGGGTGGGTGCGGGGTGGAGGGTCAATGGGGAAAAAACAAAAAACAATAACGAAGGGGACATCTGTAATACTTTCAGCAATAAAGATTAAACGCAGTTCTGGCATCTATAAGCTGTAAGGTCATGAGCACGTGTCATTTAGCAAACGGCAACTGAGTGCATTTACCTGAGTGCTATTAGGTAGCTGCTACTCTAAACAGTGGTAACCACGGTCACCAGTGAAAGACCCTTTCAGGCAGGAGGAGGAATAATTGGACATGTTCAGAGGGAGAGATAATACAGACCTAAGGATAAACAGTTTACACTCATCCTATATATCTATTTGATTTTGAAGTTTTATTTGGAAACAAACTGGGGGGAAAAATACACCAAACAAACAAAAACCTAATGGAAAATAGTGACTAAATAAGGAGCCAAAGTCCTAATTATCATGGAAAAATTGATTATAATTTTCCTTGGAAACATTATATAACCATTAAATAACCGTTAAAGTTACCAATGTGCTTTTCTTAAAACAACAGTATGTACAGCCAGTCACAAAAGACCATATATTATATGATCCATTTATAAGCAATGTCCACACAGGCAAATCTCTAGAGACAAAAATTAAACAGTGGCTGGGAACTGGGGAGTTGGAGGAAAAGGATGCTACTAGGTACAGGATTTCTTTTTTGGGGTGATGAAAGCACCCTAATATTGACTATGGTGGTATTCAATCCTCGTGCCTTTGCCTAGACTGCAAACATGTTCTCTAAGAGACCATTCATTTGAAGCAGCAAAAAAAGCTTTATTTAGTAGCATCCTAACCAGCAAAACATTTGAAGAAATTATTTACTTCAAAAGAGCTTTCAAGAAGGGAAAGAAAATGAGGACAACAAGAAAAATATTTTGTAGAGCAGCTCAAACAGCTGGACTGTAGTTTTGGATGTCAGGGGTATAAATGGGCACCAATGACTATAATTTTAAATTCTCCAGTAGCCATGACTACAAACGCTTACCAAAGTAACTGTAGTCTTGTTACAGAGATTAAAACAAAATAAAGGCTAAAACATATAGGTGAGGCAAGTATAACCTAGCAGCAGATTTTTCATATTCTAAATGAAGGGAAACCAACTAAAAATTACTATAAATACTATAGGAATTAGAAAAGCATAAAAAAATCACACAGGACAAGATATTAGCAGAAATAAATCAAATAAGCATTTACGCTAAATAATCTTAATATAGCTAATGAATATTTTTTGAAAGAAGTATTTACTGGAAAACTTACTTGGCTCTAGCTTCTTCAGGTCCTCCAGTTTAAATTCTTCTTGGGACTGTGTGGACTGAATTCAAAATATACATATTACATCTTTTTATTATAAAGATCTCATTATACCTGGTGTCTTTTAAGTGGCAAGAAATAAACAGTCCAAAAGTGGCCAAAACAAATGAATCTATTTCTTGCTTTCAAAGTAGAAAATGACAAGTCTGAAGCAGATTTTTGTTTGTTGTTGTATCTTGGGAACATTCAGACTAATAATAACAGGGAAAAAAATTAAAGTTACATCTTTTAGTTCTAGTTTATAAAAAAAATGAACTGAATATTTTCATACGAGCTTAAATCATGAATTCCTATTGCTATAAAACCCTCCCGAGAAAATACTGCTCTTAGCAGGCATGCCTAATGTTTCATAATAATTTCCTTTCCTTAATTTTGCAGACCTAACAGTTGGTGGTTTCCTTATATCAGAAAGAAGGGCAAAACCCTATTTACCTGTAAAGCTGCACTTCGTAACTCCAAGCATGTTGCAATTTTGCCTATGGTTTTCTGCACGAAAAAGAAAAAGTTATAAATACCAAATAGTGTAACTATTAATTAGTAGTTGTCAAAATCACAGTTAATTTTTATTGATAAAGGATGTATGATTTCTAAAAGTAAGTTAAATTCTCTTTCTTTTTAGCATCTTGCAGATTTTAAGAAGAAAAACAGGCAACCAAGGGCTGGGATGAGGGAGACCTAATGTGCCACAACCAATTTTAAATTAAATTTACTTTGACGACAGCTTTATGACATGATTTAAAGGGCAATGTAAAGGACTTCCAACATGTTCCCTCCCAAGCTCTGACTTCTCTTTTTCTCCATAAAGCCTGAAGTTCATTAAAAGATTTAAAAATAAAAATAACTGAAAGTTAGCATGATATAGTTTAATTCTAAGTCCAATCATGACTTACATAATTAAATACATAGGCACTACTAAGCAAAACTAATACCTGTGATGAATTGTGGCAAGTTACACAGTTATGTCTGTTTTATATAATATGAGCTATAAAATGAATATTAACTGACAGGGCGTAGTCCTTGACCTTAATAAGCTCAGCTTTTATGGTGTAAGGTAAGACATGTACAGAATCACTGTAATCTAAAGAAGAGATACTTGATTCTATAAGATTCAGCAAAGTAAGCCACTGTGTGTTCTGAAGGAATGGGACAAGACCACATGCTTCAGTGACTGAGAGGGTTTTGAAAACTAAAAAGCTTAGAAAATTGTCGTGATTCATTTGTCCCAAACTAAATTAAAGTATGAAGAGTGTGTGTGTGTGTGTGTGTGTGTGTGTGTGTTCGCCTTGGGGATGGGGGCGTGATTCTGAAGGGGACCTTCACTGACTAGCTGAGGAATCTGTCATTACTTTAGCAGTAAATTACACAGAAAGTTTTTGAACACAGAATGACAATCAGATTTGCCCTTTAAGAAGACTGTTGTGACAACAGAATCCATAGAATGAAGTAGAAAAGGTAAAAGAGTAAAGGTAAGATCCGTCAGTTATTTCAAGTGTCGAAGTAAATGGTAATAAACAAGAACATGAATGAGGAGGTTGGCTACGAAAAGGACACCCACAGAAGAAATATCTGTAAGAGCAGGCAGCCGAATTATGCCCATCTGTACTTTCAAGTCCTTCCAAAAAAAGACATTTCTTAAGTTTTTATTAGAAATCAATTCAGACCAAAAAATTGAAGTATCTTTGTACAATATTTACAGTGCCTTCACAATGAACTATTCTGCAAACAAATGACATGTTTTTCTAAATGTATAAATGTTAGTTGAATATGGTGTTTTTCTCTTTTGTCAGCTTTCTCTGCAAGATAATGAAAAGCAAAGAGGAGTAACAAGTACCATCCTGGGCCCTGGTGCTTAGGCTAATGTGTATTATTGCAATGATTATCTTATATAATAAAAGCCTAATATGCTAATTGTCTGGTTGTCTGGTCGGCCGTTCAACCAATCAAAGTGTAATATGCTACTGATATGCTAAGGCCGCTCAACTGCTCACTATGCTGTGCACTGACCACCAGGGGGCTGATGTTCCAACTGGTAGGTTAGCTTGCTGGGTCCAGCCAATCAGGACTGAGCGAGATGGGCTGGACATGCCCTGGAGCCCTTCCATAGTCCCTCCCTGGCTGGCCAACCTCCCGCATTTCTCCCTGGCCTGGATCATGCACCAGTTGGGTCCCTTGGCCTGGCCTGTGCCTTCTCACAATCTGGGATCCCTCGGCGGATGTTGGAGAGCCGGTTTCCACCTGATCCCACAGGCCAGGCCAAGGGACCCCAATGGTGCACAAATTTGTGCACCAGGCCTCTAGTATACATAATAAAAAGCTGGTTCAGCAACTCACAAAACCAATATTGAGCAAGATGTGACTCTTGGTTAATGCACAAGTAACCATATTTAATTACCTCCACAATCTAAAAATTCCTTTTAATCCCAACATAAGAGTTTAGAAAATACCCAATTTCATTCTGAAAATTTACATTTAAAGATTCCATTTAAATATGTTAAGCGCAAAAAGATTCAAGACAGATTTATATGACATCTCAAATAGCTTTTGCATAAAATCAGTGAATCTTTTCTAAAAAAACTAATCATTGTTATTCAAATATACCACTCAACTCTGTGACAAAACTAATAAATAATGTTAAACATAAATATAATACTAGGGGCCCGGTGCACAAAAATTTGTGCACTTGAGGTGGGGGGATCCCTCAGCCCAGCCTGTGCCCTCTCGCAGTGTGGGACCCCTTGGGGGATGTCCACCTGCTGGCATGCCTGGCCAGCCTGGGTGAGGGGCTGAGGGCTGTCTGCAGGCTGGCCAAGCCCCCCAGTGGGGACCCTCACCCCATGGGGGTGTAGCCAGCCTGGGTGAGGGGCTGAGGGCCATTTTCAGGTTGGCTACAGCCCCTTCAGGGTTCGGGTCCTTACTGAGGTACCTGGCCAGCCCGGGCGAGGGGCTGAGGGTTGTTTTCAGGCTGCCCACAGCTCCCATTGACCCAACTTCCCAGTGAGTCTGGCTGGAATCAGGTTTCTGGGGTTTATTTATCTTCTATAATTGAAACATTTCTGCCTTGAGCAGAGGCCCAGCCGGCCTAACAGAAGCTTCCTATTTGCTCTAGCTCCATGGCTGCCGGCCGCCATCTTGGCTGGGTTAATTTGCATCTAGCTGCTCTGATTGGCTGGTGGGCATGGCTTAGGTGCCTCTGAGTAATGGTTAATTTGCATATTCTTCTTCTATTAGATTAGATAGGCGCAATAATGGCTAACAATTATAGAGCACTTACTGACAAGCTCTCCTAAGTGATTTGTAAGCTTTAATTCATTTAATCCTCACTATAATTCTATCAGTTAGAGACAGTCATTTCATAGATGTGAAAATTAAAGAGAGCTTAAATAAGTTGCCCTGCACATCAATTTTTTCTATATAAGATCTAAAAAAGTAATACATTTATTTTAATACCTTAAATAATACATTTATTTTAATACATTTGGCCATACTTTTTGTTCTATTAGAAATGTTCTTTTAAAAAGGGTTTGTCTGTATTGAGACATATCAATGAGCAAGTCTTTAAAAATATTACTTAACTCCTTTTCCTTCTTTACTCTAAAATCCATTTGATTTGATACTTTTAACTTTTAAAGTAAAATGTACTTTAACAGCTATGAGTCCCCTAATAAACCTATTTTAAAATGAACATTTCTTCAAGTTAAGCAGAAGCAACAGCTTTTTAGCCGGAATCTACTTAACTATGGCAAAACACCAATAGGCATTATTCATAACTATTTTAAGGGACCACACCCAACATCAGTTTTAAAAAAGGAGTGAAACACTATCATTTTCCGATGTAGCAATGACTTTAAAAGCATGTAGGACTTATTGGTGTCAAAATCAAGTGCTTGCTACTGTAACTGTTTCACCTTTCCTAGAAACAAATGGACACAAAAATGACTGACACACAGGTCACTTGTGCCAGAGTAAGTACTGACTATTCACTAATGTGCATTGAGGGTAAGTGAAGTTTAAATCTAGAAAGATTTAAATTACCGGCACTTCATTCCAACTAATTGCTCGTGCCTGATATGATATAGAAATGGTAAATGTTCTCATTTTCAAAATACTGGCTACTTTAGTTTATCGTTGCTAGGGAAATTGACAACTTCAAAAAGGGCAGTTATAAAGACAAGATGGAATAAAAATTAGAAATTAAAGAGCTACATTAATTTTGCTAAAATGTAGTCAATTTAAATAGGTTTTAAAAATACACATAGTTGAAGTAGTATGGTCTCAATCCAGATTTAATTTTTTAGACTTAAACAGCTAGTCAACTACTCTCTAGCTGGGGGGAGGTTGGGCAGGGAGGAAGAGAAGGGCGAGGCAGTAGAAAGAGGATGTCTATAAAATATAACACAAGCATTAGTGGTAGAATTCTCATTACCACCTAATTTGATTCAAAACAGAAAAAGACTTTCTAAGCATCATGAGACATGGCGTTCTATTCTGCCCAGAAACTTACATGAGAAAATCTACCACACCAAAGTAGGGAACTTAATGGAATAAAAGCTTTGGCAGCTATTCTTTGGCTATTAAACCCAGTTGTTATTATGACAAAACTATTGGGAACAGAAAGCCAAGTCAACTAATCATGAGGGAGGATCAAATAAGAAGCACAAACTCTCTTACTTTCCACCGGAAGTCTCTGTGGATATTATGATTAGAAAATCCCTATGGATACTTTATCACCAATTAGTAAAGTTTTGAGGGATCAGTAGTTTTGTTTTAGAGTCCTTTAGAATAAAAATAAATATTATGGAGATGTGTATAAGTTATGCTCTCAAAAATTAGGATTTCTCTTACCTCAAAATAATCATATATGAATAAATAATCATATATGAATACCAATAATCTAAGATTAATAATGAAACATTTATTCATCAAATATTTTTGAAAGCTTACTGTGAGCTAGAAAGCAAAAAACGTCCTGTGCACCAAAAGGTCGTCGGTTCAATTCCCAGTCAGGGCACAAAAAGCAAGCATTTTAGAAATATGGCTGGTTTCTTAAAAATCTTCTTCCCAAGTCCCACAAACTACTGAATGATTATGATAATTCTCAAATTTCTCATGGCTACAAAAAGAGTGAAAATAGTAAAAGCTTAGAAATGGAATTCAAAATGGAAAACATAAAGAACAATTTTGCTTAGAATAATGTGGGGAACAGTTTCCATTTTCCTCTTTTGACTTTCTCCTACTTGGCCTTACGTTCCAGGTGTAGCACTCAATTAATTTTGCAGACCTAGCAGTTGGTCTCAAAATTTCCCAAAACATGTCCTTCAGAACACTAGACCCAGTGAAATGTTTGGAGCAGGACTTCCAAAAACAAACAAATTTAAGAAATATTCCATTACCCAAACTCTTTGAAAATTCAACATACAAAACTAACTAAATAATACATTTTTTAAAAAGAGGGGAAAAAATTCAACATGCGCATTGGCATATTAAAAGCCTTGACAAGTCACAAACTCTCTGTTCAAGTAACATCTATTGATTTTTCAGAGGCAGTGTTCTCCAGATTCAAATAAGGCCCATATGTCATTATGGGATTTTTCCCGTTGTGAACGTCTCACCTGTATTTTTAAAGCAATTTGAATGTGTAAATGTATACAAGTTGGCCTTCTATTAATAATGTAGTACAGCTCTAGCTGGTTTGGCTCAGTGTATAAAGCGCCGGCCTACAGACACAAGGGTCCCAGGTTCGATTCCAGTCAAGGGCACATGCCTGGGTTGCGAGCTCGGTTCCCAGTAAGGGGCATACAGGAGGCAGCCGATCAATGATTCCCTGTCATCATTGATGTTTCTATCTCTCCCTTCCTCTCTGAAATTAATAAAAATATGTTTTCTAAAAATGTAGTATAGGTTGAGTTAGGGGTCCTCCAAGCCCAAGGAATAGGCAGGGAGGCACGAGCTCTGGGGTCACCACCTGCAGCCACAAACGCCTCCTAGGCAGTTATCAAAAATAGCACCTCAGAAATCAGGCCTCCAGCAAAGGAGGAGGTACAAGCAAAGGTCATTTCTGAAAGGCCTTTTTTAAAACTTAAAGGTTTAGGTCAAATCACTTTATATTTGAGGTCATGTTGCTCAAATGGTTTATATCTAAGCAACAAACGTTGGAGACAAAACATTAGTAACTCAAGGCAAAAAAGTGATTAAAATATGGAGGTTAGTCCTGGTCAGTGTGGCCCAGTTTGGCTAGGTGTTGCTCTGTGCACCAAAAGGTGGTCGGTTCAATTCCTGGTCAGGGCACATGCCTGGGGTTTGGGCTTGATCCAAAGTAGGGAGTACACAGGATACAGGGGATTAATGTTTTGCTCTCACATCAATGTTTCTCTCCCTCTCCCTCTCCCTTTCTCTCTCTCTAAAAATCAATTTTAAAAAATGAAAAATAAAAATAAAATATGGCAGTCATTTAATTCTCAATACTGTGAAACCAGCTGATCACTTCCTAATCAATTCCTAGATAGTTTTAACAAATGCTATGGAGGTGATAAAGCATATAGTCTTTGTTCCTTTCCTTAAGCAAACCAATCATTTCCTTGATGGTAATTATTTTCCAGGGCTCAAATCCTAAATATCCTAAATCTATTGTGGGTATCAGTAATTATTAAGAAAAAGAGAACAGTACACTTTTAAATTGTAGCAATGTATTTTTTCTTTTCAACACAAAAAAAAGTATATTAGATAATGTAGATCCTAAATATTTTAAAAATGCAAATATATTATCTTGTGTAAGAAATATGGCTAACCAAAATCTTTAGGGTTTTTTTCCTTTCCAAACTCCTATAAATAACACTCAAATGAATACAAGGCCTAAGGACCAAAATAAATTTGTTTCAGCTTCCTTAAAAAGTCTACCAAAAAAAAAAAAAAAAAAATCACTCCCACTCCCACTCCCACTCTTCGCACAAAAAAAGAATTCAAGCAAATTAAGTCACCATAGTTTGCACAAGGTGTTTTCTTAAGAGATGAGGGGAAAACTGACACAACTCTTTTTTCTTTTATCTATGAGATTAAAATTTGATTTTACATTAGATACTCTGAGCCAGGAAAAAATGGGAATTGTTTCTTCCTATTTCATCTCACTATTTAAAATAAAGCTTCTTATGCCATATCTGGTTTGGCTCAGTGGATAGAGCATTGGCCTATGGACTGAAGGGTCCCAGGTTTGATTCCCAGTCAGGGCACATGCCTGGGTTGTGGGCGATCCCCAGTGGGGGGTGTGCAGGAGGCAGCCAATCATTGATTCTCTCTCATCATTGATGTTTCTATCTCTTTCTCCCTCTCCCTTCCTCTCTGAAATCAATAAAAATATATATTTAAAAAAATAAATAAAACTTCTTACAGCATCCTATTTTTCATCATCTCTAATAGTACCAGGAATTAACATGACATATTAAAATTTTAATTCAAGGAGAAAGAGCACCATTGAAACATTTTGCAGTCTTATGCATTTATTTTGCTGATAGAGTCTTATGCCAAACTACTGAACTAATTTTTTTCAGTGGTAACTTTTTGGGGGGAGTGTCTGTTTTGTTTTGAAAGGAGGTGGAGAAGTTAAGAAAGTTCAGAGTTAAAAATAAGATACAATTACTCATAATCAAACTCCAGTTTATGGACTTCTCTCCCAATCAATGTGAGGATGATCTCCACTAAAGATAAATGAAGTCAAAATGGCTAAGTAAAGAAATTCATGAATTAAGAAATTCATTAAGTGGCAATCATGTGGTATCTCTACGTGACCACAATGTTCAGCAAAGCATAATCAATATCGTTCTTTGTAGAACAGTTGTTTTTTGTTTTTGCTTAATGGACTCAGAAGACGGCACCCTGTTCATTTGGAATTTGACATATCTGGCAATTATTTTATACCTTTTGTTCTTCTGTGAATTCAGAATTATTGTGCTGAGCTTGGGCCTCTTTTTGTAGATGTCTTGCTAATCTGTAAGAAGAAAAACATATATATTCTTTAGAATTGAAGGAAAGCAAAGTATCTCAAGTGCAACAACGTGAAGCAACTTCAATCTTTTATTTTAAAAAATATTTTATTTATTTATTTATACATTTTGAGAGAGGGAGGAAGGGAAGGGGGAGAGAGAGAAACATTTATGTGAGTGAAACATCCATTGGCTACCTCCTGCATGCCTCCTACTGGGGCTCGAGCCTGCAATGGGGGCATGTGCCTAACCAGGGATCTGAACCAGTAACTATTTGGTGCATAGGATGCTGCCCAACCAATTAAGCCACACTGGCCAGGGCACAATTTCAATATTTTAAAAAGCAGACAGTGAAGTACAATAATACTATGTTCTGATTTCAAAGTATAAATCTACATTATCTTTAGAATCAAACTCTTTATACAATGACAATGAAAATAAGATATACTTTTCAGAGCATTTCACTGGGACAAATTTCAGCTCTAGACAGAAATAACAGAATCTTAGAGCTGGAAAGAACCTCAAGTGGCATCTAATCCAGCTTTCTTTAGTATGCATACATTTCTTCTATAACAAGCCAATAAGCAGTTGGCCAGATTCTGCCTAAAACTTCCAGTGAGCACCAATAACAGTACCAACCAGAGACACTTCATTAGTCTGTTGTTAATTTGCTGGTAAGATTAGTCCACATTACAGCCATGCCAATGTGGTAATACCCAACCAAATTATACTTTTGAAAACATTTTCCATGAAAAATAAAAAACTCCACCTATCAGCCATGAAAATCATTGTCTGCCCAATTATCGTCAAAATTAAAAATAGCAGCTAGGCTTTGGGTGAATTTTCAAGGATGGAGTTGTGCTACTCGTACAACTCAACCATGAAGATCCAAAGGGATTTCTGAGGCAGCAAAAACACAGGATGGACTTGTAACAACTAAAGAAAGAATAAAAAAACAAATAACTCAACTTAGAAATGGGCAAAGAATTTGAACAGACTTTTCTCCAAAGAAGATATAAAAACGACCAATAAGCACATGAATATCTATCTTATCATTAGTCACTAAGGGAAATACAAATCAAAACCACACTGAGATACCATGTCACACCCACTAGGATGGGTATCATTGTAATATTTGGAAAAAATAACTGTGTAGGCAAGGATGTGGAGAAACCGGAACTCTCATATTCTGCTGGTAGGATGGTGCTGTCACTGTGGAAATCACGTTGCTAATTCCTCAAAAAGTTAAGCACAGAGTTACATATCACCCAGCAATTTCAAAATCTTGGGTATATTCCCAAAGAGACTGAAAACATATATTCACACAAAAAAACCTGTACACGAGTGCTTACAGCATCAGTATTATGCACAACAGCCTCAAAGTGGAAATATGTCTGCCCATTGGTGATTGGGGTAAACAAAAAGGAGTATATCCACTCAATGGAATATTGTTTGGCATAAAGAAGAATGAAGTAGTGAGACATGCCACAACATGGATGAACCTCAAAAACATTATGCTAAATCAAAGAAGCCACAAAAAGAGATCACATATTATATGACTCAATTTACAGGAAATGTCCAGATAAGACAAATCTTTAGAGGCAGAATATAGATTAGCAGTTGCCTGGGGTTTGAGTAGGAATATAAAGTGATTGCAAATGGGCACAAGGGGTCTTTTCGGGGTGATGAAAATGTTATAAACTTTATTGTAGTGATGGTTACCCAACTTGGTAGATTTACTAAAAATTCATTTAATTGCTAATGTAAAATGAGTGAACTCATGGTATATAAGTGAAACCTCAATACTCATTCTAAACTTTTTAAACCCTAGGCAAATGCAATCCATAAATGATTGTACCATCTGAAGGCAAAGTGAGACATGATTGTGTGCCTTGAGGGAAAATCCACATGCTTTTGGATATCAGACGAGCGAGGTGCATGAGTTGCTGTTCTGTTAGTAGAGGTGAGAAATCTGTCAAACATTCTTCTCTAGAGAATAAACTCACCTTACGATGCTTCCTACAGATAAAACAGGACTATTCTCAAAGGGGGTTTTAATTATACTTTAAACACATAAACAAGTAATTGACGGACAGCTACCTGTGACAGAAATTAGTGCTTCTCAAATTGTCTATAGTGAAGGACTAGTTCTTTCCCCCAAATCTGTTCCAGAATAATCCTATACAATAAAAGCGTAGTATGCAAATTGTCCCCTCGACCCCGAGTTCAACCAGGGTACAGGGCCGGCCGCTGGAAGGGAGGGAGGCCCCAGTCACCAGCCACAAGGAACCCTACCAGTGCACGAATTTCATGCACCGGGCCTCTAGTACTTCTATAAAATAAAAATGATCGTGCAGATGTTAAATTGCTATAGTATTTAAATCTTAAATCTCAATTCCTTTATTTCACCGCAGACCAGTGGCAGTTTGCAGACCAGCACTGATCTGTGGACCACACCTGAGTAGCACTGATATAAGACATAGTAGAGGTGATTAACAGCAGGTATTATGCAGTCTTCAAACTCACCCATTCACTTTAACAAATATTTACTGAGCATCCACATGCTAGATTAAGACCTCAGATTTGGTTTGTGAAATATCTGATTCTGAGCAACAGACTCCAGACCTCTACCGTAAGTTAGGGGTCAGGTATCCCCCCATTTGCTGAAAGAGGTGACCTGCTAACTAGAGCTGTTTTTCATCGACCATGTTTATTTTGGATAGAAATTTCTTTTTTGCCATATAATTTGTTTAAATTTTCCAAGAGTATTTTGGCATCAACTCTCTCATGTTCCCACAGCATACTACTGAATTCATCCACTCAACAGAATACGATAATTATCTAATATCTAACTAAGCAATCATTTGATGATAGCCTAGCACTACTCTGGACACTAAGTATAGCTTGGATACCCTGCCCTCAAAGAGCTTACATTCAAGTGGGGAGAGAGACTACACCAAACAAATATATAACAGTACTAGAGGCCCGGTGCACAAAAATTTGTGTACTTAGGGGGTTCCCTCAGCTCGGCTGTGCCCTCTCGCAGTCTGGGACCCCTCGGGGGATGTCCACCTGTTGGCTTAGGCCCACTCCCCAGGCGATCGGGCCTAAGCTGGCTGATAGACATCCCTCTGGCAGCCCGGGAGCCCTCAGGGGATGTCCACTTGCCAGCAGGGAGTAGGCCTAAGCTGCAGTCGGACATCCTTAGCTGCTGAGGAGTCAGTAGAGGCTCCCACCACCACCGCTGTACTGGCAGCCTTCAGCCTGTCTTGTGGCTGAGCAGAGGTCACCCTGTGGGAGTGGACTGACCACCAGGGGCAGCTCCTGCATTGAGCATCTGCCCCCTGGTGGTCAGTGTGTGTCATAGTGACTAGTCATTCCCAGTGGTTCTGCTGTTAGGGTCCATTTGCATATTACCCTTTTATTATATAGGATAATGAATTTTAGATGGTGCTAATTACAATGGAAACATTTAAGCAGGATTGGTGGGGTAGAATGTGCAAGACTGAGTAGAGGGGTTTGGGGGTCGACAGAAAAAGTGTTCCAGAAAAAAGTACAAAAGCTGTAAACCAGAATCTTCAGAAAACAGCAAGCAATGTGGTAGCACTTTCTTTTCATTTTTCTGTAACAGCAATACCCAATTCACCCTGAAATCCTCCAATTAGACCATCAGTGCTTTGCTGGTGGAAATCAAATCATACTGGTCTTTATTCCCTCAGCTCTCATTTGTTCAAGGATGAAACTGTTTATGCTATAGTATCTCACATTATAGTAGTACGAAACATGATCATCCTTTCCCCAGAGCCCCCCCCCCCATAAATTCGCTCCTGGGTTCGATTCTGGTCAAGGGCACATGCCAGGGTTGTGGGCTCGATCCCCAGGGAGGGTGTGCAGGAAGCAGCCAATCGATGATTCTCTCTCAGCATTGATGTTTCTATCTCTCCCTCTCCCTTCCTCTCAGAAATCCATAAAAATGTATTTTTAAAAAAAGACATTGCTGCCTACCCTGTGAGAAATGCCAGTTATCCTGGACTCTCCCTCCTTCACTCTCAATATCCAGTCGGTGACTACATCCTGTCAATTCTTTTTTACATCGTTTAGGAGCCACCAAATGGTCTTTTCTGCAGCCTTTCCTCACAGAAAATGCAAATAAAGAAGACAATTCACCTTCCTTTTTGAATATATGACCTTTAAACTCAACCTTATTTTACTTTTTTGTTCCTGATTGACTTTTTAAAATCTTTATTGTTCAGACCGTCAAACCTCAGAAGGTAAGGGAGGGTGGGGGTAAGGAGGAGAGGTCAACCCAAGGACTTGTATGCATGCATATAAGCCTAAGGACACAGACAACAGGGGGGTGAGGGCATGAGTGGGGGAGGGGGGCAATGGAGATAAGGACACATATATAATACCTTAATCAATAAAGGAATTTTTTAGAAAATCTTTACTGTTGACAGTATTCCATATATCTCCTTTTTCCCCATTGACCCCACCTAGCCTGCCCCACCCTAGGCCTTCACCACCCTGCTATCTGTGTCCATGGGTTATGCATATGTGCATACATGCTCTTTGGTTGATCTCTCCTCACTCACCCATCCACCCTCCCCCACCTTTCCTCTGAGATTCCAGAGTTTGGTCCATGCTTCTGTCTCTGGATCTATTTTGTTCATATGAATGAGATCATGTGATCCTTGTCTTTCTCTGACTGGCTTATGTCACTTAGCGTAATACTCTCCAGGTCCCTCCATGCTGTCTCAAAGGGTAAGAGATCCTTCTTTTTACTGCTGCACAGCATTCCATGGGGTCAATGTCCCACAGCTTTTGTATCCACTGGTCCACTGATGGGCACTTGGGCTGTTTCCAGATCTTAGCTATTGTAAACTGCGCTGCTTTGAACACTTCAACCTCATTTTATACGTAGCCCCGTTTTTACCCATCTACAAAATTTAAGCCAGTCATCGCACTGGCAGTTTTTAAAATCTGAGAACTACTCTGAATGACGAAGTTGTGCCTGTTCCTCAGTGCTAGCAAACAGCTTGCATACTCAACTTTCCTTTGTGAGTCCAATTGGACATGGTACTTTCTACTTCCCTCTGAGCTCTGCTGCTGAATGCCAACAGCTGCAGAGTCCCATCCCATCCCATCCCCGCGAGAGGCAGCTTTCTGCTTCAGGGTCTGCCATCCTGGCAAACACAGAGAATAAGCACACACATAGGTGCTCACTGCCTAACGGGAGAGACAGCATGAAAGGGCATGTCCTTTGGCAATGAAGAAAACCTCATTTCCCAAGTTACATACGCGACACATCTTAATAAACCAAGCGTCTTAAATACTATGGAGTAGAGCAGACAGGGTTGGGAATTTCTGTAAAACCTCAGATTGCAGCGGTACAGTGTTGTGACCCTGGGCACTGTGCTTAACCCAAGCTTCTGTCTCCTCTATTTTGTAAAATGAGAATAATATGCTCACTGAGTAGTTGCAAGAGCAAGTGCTATCAAGTGAAAGCACAAATCCAATGATATGCGTGGCAGAAGGGCCCGGGGCAGGGCTGTTTGCTGGGCCTTTTGAAATGACGGGCAACTCAAAGTCAGTAAGATGGGTTAGGAGAACAGGTACACGTTCTACTGCAAGGTCACATAAACACACAAATAACCCTGACCGGTGTGGCTCAGTGGGTAGAGCCTCAGCCTGCGGACTCAAGGGTCCCAGGTTCGATTCCGGCCGAGGGCATGGACCTTGGTTGCAGGAGCATCCCCAGTGGGAGGCAGCTGATCCATGTTCCTCTCTCATCGATGTTTCTAACTCTCTCTCCCTCTCTGTAAAAACTCAATAAAATATATTTTAAAAAACAAAAAACACACACAAGTAACTATTGTCGGGAAAGGACAAAGAATTTAGCTCCTCCAAGTACCAACCGTATATCCTTCCCAGAACACGCTAGGGCGGGGGTTGGGGGGGGTACATTTTACACACACATGGTTTTTCATATTCCCTGCAGCCTCAAACAATAACTTGCTTTAAAACCCAAGAAGGGATTAATGGCAATCGTTTGCAATGGCATGTTAGCAGCCAGTTGTTTCCAGGAAAATGTGTTAAGAACCTAAGCAAGGTTTTACGTGTGCGTAAGCCTTGTCTTGTAATAAAAATAAATAATAATAAAAACTCTTACTTTTTTTTTTTTTTTTTTTTTGAAACTAGAAAGGGAAAGAAATCGGGCTTTGGGCTGATCAAAGAAACGGGTCCACACACGCACCCAGCGGCTATACATTACACACAGGAAAAGGAGGAGGGGCCGGGGCGGCTCCGCGCGTGGGCTATTAATTCACATTTTGCTCTCTTCTCTGTTCACATCCTGCGCGGGCTCCACCCAAAGCAACCGAGCGATCGAGCGGGCGGGCGGGCGGGCGGGTGGGTGAGTGGGTGGGACCCACACACACTGCTGAGCAAATAACAGTCCCAGAAACCGAAACGGAACCGAGGTGAACTGGGAAAACAGGGCTCTGCAGAACGATGGGTGGAGAAGGGGCGCGAGATGGCGGGGCGGGGGGTGGGGGGGACCCTTGTTGTGGCTGGGGAGGCACCTCCGGCCTCGCTGCCTTCCCGGGGGCGCCCCCCTCCTCTCCATGGCCACCAGTGTGTCCCCTCCAGCCCTACCCCCGGGGGAGAGGTGGGGGGAGGATGGCACCGTGCACAGAGCCACTCGTGCCTGCGACAGGGGCGGAGAGCACCCAAGTTTCCCCCCCATCCACCCCCATCCCCCGGAGATTCTAGCAGAGACATCGAGGGGCGGCAACCTGCGAGAGGCGGGGGGTGGGGGGGGGAGAAGGAAAGGAAACAGCGAGCGGGGGACCCGAGAGACGGGGGGAAGGAACCGAGGAGGCAGCCCGATGGGGCCGGCGCCCCGGGGGACCAGGGCAACCTGTTGAATGGGGGCTGGCCCGGGGGAGGCGGGGGAGAAGGGCGAGGGAGCCCAGGGAGCCCGCCGATCGCGGTGTCCCCGGGGCAGTCGCTCAGGGGCCGGGCGATCCAGACCCAGCGCCCGCGGGGCCCCACCCTGGGGAGCCTGGGCCGCCGCGGCCGGGAAGAGGGAGACCGGCAGGAGCTGGGAGGGGGTGGGGGGGAGGCGGCGCCCGCCGGGCCGGGCCGCCCGCCGCGCGGCACTCACATCTGATACTCGTCTATCGCCTCCACCAGCTGCCCCCACGAGTCGAAGTCGGCGCCTCTCCTGAAACTGGCGCCCCAGCGCTGCAGCAGACTCCGGGTCACCTCCGACATGGCCGGTCCCCACCCGTCCCCGCCCGCCCCTGCCCCCGGCGAGGCCGGGCTCTAGGGCGCCATCCTCCCCGGGCCGGGCCCCGACATCAACAGGGCCGGGAGGAACCGCTCCGGCCGCCGCCGCCGCCACCCGCCCAGGAGCCGCCCAAGCCCATTTGCCGCCACAACCAAACTTGGCGGCTCGGCGGCGGCGGCCGCCCCTCCGCGGCCCCGCCCCCGAGGCCCCGCCCCGCCCCGCGTTAGGTTGAGGCCACCCCGCTCCCCCAGCGGCCGCCGGCGCTATGGCGGCTCCGCGGCCGGGCCTCCTCTGCGCTTCTCCCCGGAGACGGTGCTGCAGCGCCCGGAGGAAAGGCTAGGGCGGAGCCTCTAGGAAAGGGCCCGGGAAAGGAGCGCCCGGAGGGGCTGCCACGACGCGGCGGCCCCCGCCCCCAGCGGCCCGCGCGGCTGCCCCGGTAGCTGTCATGGCCGCCGGGTCACGTGGGCGCGGCCCGCGCGGCTGCCCCGGTAGCTGTCATGGCCGCCGGGTCACGTGGGCGCGGCCCGCGCATGCGCGATTCCTGTCGCGCCGGCTCCGGGGCCAGGCTCTGCGCGTCCCTCCCTCCCTCCCTTCCCCGCTGGCCGCTCGGACCCTGCGTTTCTTCCCGGAGGAGGACCGCCGTCCGGGCTCCGAGAAATCCGGTGAGTGTGTCAAGAGGACGGGCGTTTCCCAGGAATATCCTGCCCTTGTCGCGTCCCCCGGAGTCCCAGACAATGGGGGCACCCCCTTTGGCACAGTCCCCGTGGACTCCCGGAGAGGGGGCCCCCCCCCCCAAGTCTCCTTTTGGTACCTTGAAACCAAAGAAAAGAGAGAAC
This sequence comes from Murina feae, assembly GCA_004026665.1. NCBI lineage: Eukaryota > Metazoa > Chordata > Mammalia > Chiroptera > Vespertilionidae > Murina > Murina feae. Next base: position 9,331 of record PVJC01002812.1, on the reverse strand, counting down.
GTTTATTTTGCGCCCCGCGAACCAACAGTATGAACAGTCAGATCCGCGGGACCCCCTTGCCCGCCTCTCCGCCGGTATTGGGGGGGGCTTCCCCCTAAACAGGGGCTCAGTCGGCGGTTGTCGGCCCGTTCCCCCCTGTGAGGAGTGTCAGGAAGGGGGGCGCCCGGAGTCGGCGCCTGCGCGGGTGGCCGCCGGGTCGGGCCGGGCGGGCGCGGAGGGTGGGAAGAGGCTGGTGGTAAACAGGAAGCGGACGCTCCGGCCCCGGGGCGCCGCTCAGGTAGGCTCCTCGGGGGACCGGGGGGCTCCGGAATGGGGGGCTCCTGTCAGTCGTGGGTCCCCACTCTGGGAGCATGTCAGGTGGCGGCCTCGATCCCGGCTGTGGTGTCTGATCGGTGGCTCTGCAGGTCCCCTTGCACCTGCGGTGGGCGTGGTGTCCCTCGTCCCCACCTCCCGAGTCCGTGGAAACCGGGGTGCGGGGGGTGGGGGGGCGTGTGCGGGGTCTCGGGCGGCCGGGGCAGGGAATACAGCACAGAGGTAGGATGGACAGAGGGTGCAGGAAACTTGCTGCCGCAAAACCAAACGTGGTGTGTGCCATTATCGCCGGAAGGCGGATTTACAGGCACGGAGATGCTGCTTTTCTTAGGTTGTAAGGGAGGCCAACGTGGATGGTGTCTGGAGGATTATGTATACACCTAGAGGCCCGATGCACGAAATTGGTGCAAAAGTAGGCCTTCCTGCCCCTGGCTGCCTGCATTGGCTTCCTTTGCAGCCTCGGCTTCGTCTGGAAGGTCGTCCGGAAAGGCGTCCGGTCTAATTAGCATGTTAGGCTTTTATTCTTATAGATAGATATCTCTATATATCTATATCTCTATATATACACATATGTAGCCTATATAGTAATGAGCTAATATGCTAATTAGACAGAACAGCAGAACCACCGTCTGGATGACCCCAGGGCTGGGGGGGGGGGGCAATCCTCTTGCATGAATTTCATGCATCGTGCCTCTAGTATATGTGTATATATATAATCAGGACTTGTCAAATGTTTTGTGTTGTGAGTGAACTTGCCCAGTGTCTTCTTGAGAACACAATGCATTTCCTCTTCATTAAACTTGTGGTGCTCTCCAAAACCGGTTTGGTGGTGAATAATTAAAGAGATAAGGGAGGTGTTAATAGTAGATATTTCACACCCTGTGCAGCCCAGGGTATTTTTCCCATGAAGAAAAACTGACGGACAACGTTGTCTAATACCTTCAAATTAATTAAACCTTGTCAGAAGTTCTTGTCTGTTACTTCCTGGAATCTGATTGCCACGTATAAGTCTTCAGCTAGGCTTTCCTGTGACATCTGCACTACCTCCCTTCAAGGACTTAGAGTGGCATACATCTTTCCTTTTTTTTTTTTTTGGAATTTAAATTTTTTGTAGTTGCCATTTTACTTACATCGTTTTCCGAATTATTGACCAAGTATCATTTTTCTAAATCATGAAAATATTGATTCTTACTTGCTGTTGTGTTGAAAGTGTATTTCTTATGGAACACATACTATATAACTTGTCAATTGATGCCAGCATTATCATGGGGGAAGTATAGTTAATTGAAGACCTATTTCTCTCTAGCCGGTTCGGCTCAGTGGATAGAGCATGGGCCTGTGGACCAAAAGGCCCTGGGTTCGACCCTGGTCTCTCAGGGTAAGGATTAAAAATCAAATCAAATCAAATCAAATCTGTTTCTCTCAAGTAACCTTAGCAATCTAAATTGCCTGGTTCTCTGTCCTTCTCACTTGTGGGTGTCCAATCAAAGTCTAGTACTTTGCTACTCAAAAGTGTAGTGTAGGGACCCGCAGCAGCAGCATCCCAGGTCCTACCCCAAATGTTGATTTAGAACATGCATTTTAATGAGCCCACCCCCGGGTGATTTTTTTATTTTTTTATTTTTCATTGATTTTCTACAGAGAGGAAGAGAGAGGGATAAAGAGTTAGAAACATCAATGAGAGAAAAACGTCAATCAGCTGCCTCCTGCACACCCCCTATTGGGGATGTGCCCACAACCAAGGTACATGCCCTTGACCGGAATCGAACCTGGGACCCTTCAGTCCGCAGGCCGACACTCTATCCACTGAGCCAAACCAGTTAGAGCCCCCAGGTGATTTTTAATGTACGTTAAGGTTTAAAGGTTACTGCTTCAGGTTAACATTGCAGTTATTGTGGGCAAATGGCCAAATGCTACTTTTGTGAAATATATTTTTTATTGTTGATATTACAGATCTTTCCCATTTTACCTCTCTTTATCCCCCTCCTCTGAGCCCTTTCCTATCCTTCAATACCCTATTGTCTGTGTCCATGTGCTATGCATATCTTCTATATATATAAAAGCCTAAGCAACCATTCAAATGTTCAACCGATAGCTATGGTGCGCACTGACCACCAGGGGGCACACGCTCAATGCACAGGCATGGAATCATGGAATAGAGTAATGAATCTCTGAGGGAAGGCAGGAGGGAGGGGGCGGGAAGAGATTAACCAAAGATCTTATATGCACACTAGAGGCCTGGTGCACGGATTCATGCACTGGTGGGTTCCCTTGGCCTGGCCTGCGGGGATTGGGCTGAAACCAGCAGTCAGACATCCCCTGAGGGGTCCTGGATTGCGAGACGGTTCTGCCAGGCCCAGGGACCCCACGAGTGCACGTGTACTGGGCCTCTAGTAAGTATATAAGTTCTTTGGTTTATCTCTTCTCGGCCCCCCAACCCCACATTGGGGTATATCGGTCTGTTCCAGGCCTCCATGGTTTGGGTCTTATTTTGCTTGTCAGTTCATTTTGTTCGTTAGATTCCACAAATAAATGAGATCATGTGAATTTGTCTTTCTCAAATTGGCTTATTTCACTCAGCATAATACAAATGCTATTTGTTAATAGGCCTGATCTAAACATAGACAAAACAAGATTGCCTTATAGCAATGAAGCATTTTGTTTATCTATATATATTTTACATAAAAGTAAAATTTTTTAAAAAAATAACTATTTTTATAGTACTTGCACTATTTAACTTGTATGCATTTTCTTAAAACTAGGAAACATCTGGAGAAAATGACTCATTGGTTTCATAGGAATCCATTAAAAGCCACAGCTCCTGTGTCTTTTAACTATTATGGCGTAGTCACTAGTCCTGCTGCTTCAAAAATTTGCAGGTAAGTTTTGTCAATCTCGACAGGTATTGGTTGAGTCACCCCTGGGTACCAGGTACTTACTTAGGTCCCATGGTCAGTCCAAAAGTATGTAACACACTGTCCCTAAACTTAGACTCCTAACGAACTTACAAGTGATGTGAAGAGTTAAATCATAAATTACTTAAACTTTGCCAGGCCAGGGTCCTTAGTTTTAAATCAGTGAGTCTCAGAGAGGCTAAAACAATCACAATTAAAAGAGTTATTTTAATGGTATAAAGAGACTCTACAAAAGTCGTTTATGGGTATTGTTAATTGACTGGATATTCAATTCATTGAGTTCTGACCCTATGACCTGAATAGCCCTCAGAGTGTTCATATAGGAGAAAGGAGTTTAAATAAATAGTATAGCTTAGACCACGTTAGCAAACCCAGGTTCAGCAGATTCGGCCCACTGCTTGGTTTTATAAATAAAGTTTTATTGGAACACAGCCCCTGCACCCCCATTTATTTACATATTGTCTATAGTTGCCTTTGCCTTCGCTCTACAACAGCATTTCCTATAGAGTCTTAGATGACTCAGAAACTTTAAAATATTTACTTCCAGGCCCTTTACAGGAAAAGTAGGCTGATTCCTAATGTAAATAGTAAAAAAGAAGAAGAGAAGTCATTTCTATCAGGAAAACCTTTGTTCTAGAGTAGTTTGACCGGAACAAAAAAAGATGCTAGAGCTATTTCCAAGGAGGGGTCAGCTGGCCAGATTTGCTCTGGGAAGTTGAAAGCATTGATTGTATATGTGATAGAGAAGCAAGGTGATCAGGGCATTCATGGTCCCAGTAAAGGAAAATCAAGGGAGATGCTGCTCTTTTGTGGGAAGAAGTAACTGGAGCAAAAGGTAGGAAAACTCTTGGTGCTTACAATTTGAATGTAGTCCTTAGCCATTTGCACACAAGTGCCTCCAGACATTGCCCGTGTAATGTGATTTCTGGAACCCTCACTAAGCAAGTTGCCTTCTGAAGTTAGATGTGGAGCTGGAACGGGTCCAAGCTGGAGCTGATGATGTGGAACTAGGGTTGGATAGAAAGTTGCATGAATACTTGAGACCTCAGAAGAGAGAAAAGGAGGGAAGCTAGAGACTGGACATTTTTGGAGTGGGAATGAGAAGGGGTCATAGAAAAAATGTAGAAGGACCCTTTAAAGATAAGAGGAGAATCTGCAAAATTTAGAATTATTGGAATCAAGGGAGAAAAGAATTTCAAGAAGGAAACGGTGGATCTACAACATTTATTGCTGCAGAGAAGTAAACGGGAAGGGAGACGTTTTAAAATGACTAATGACCACGCGTTTTCACATACTCCTTAGGTGTATATTGGATTACAGAATTAATTTCATTTTTAAAATACGGTTTTTTACTTGAGAAAGTATATTTCGACATAATATCAAATTTTGAAATTTCAGGAAGCTACTAAAATCATACACAAACATATTCAGTTTCCATTTTTCAACATTTTATTGTGAACTGAGCAGTTCAGCTCACTCATTTTGAAGTTCTTCCTCCCGTCTTCAGTGATTGTGTTTATTTAATTTTTTAAATTCAAACTTGCTATACATTTTCATTACACGTTATGCCCATGATTGGCCCCATGAAATGGGACTGAGTTTATTCTAGTACAACTTTAAAGCAATTGTTACTAGAAATTTCAGTTCCCTCCAGCGTTCGCCCTAACGAATTAAATTCATTTCTGTGTACTTAGCAATACCTTGGAGGAGGTGTGTGTGTGTTGTTTTAAAAGTTAGTTGACATTTTCAGCCTCTTTGGCACAGACTCACTATACAGTTTCCTAACTTGGCTGTCTCTGTCTCATGGAAGTGACTTGAGGTCATCCCGGGCACGGCTGCTTGAACTGTTCACGGATTTGAGCTGTAACCCAGAAATGATGAAGACTGCGGCCGATGCGTATTTTTCCCTTTTACAAGGTCAGTTATTTATACAAACTTCAGAGTTTGTAAAAGACAACTATGCACAAGTTCACATTTAATTCTTAGACTTTTCAGATGGGAATTCTGTCTTCTGGGCTGTACGCTTGAGGTTCAGAAATGGGAGAAATAAGAGTGGTACGTGGCCTTTCTCACATTTTGAAAATTAAATGTGTTCCTATTTCATGATGTGTTACTTTAGAGAAAGTGTGAGGTACAGAAAGGGAGAGAGGTTAGGGGTTTCATTCAGAGACCTGGAGAAGTCATTGTCTAAAGACATTTCTAAATTTAATACCTGATACTGCCTTCTAAAACTGGAATGTTTTGTACCGTTCATAGGTTTCATAAATTCATTGGATGAATCTAGCCAAGAAAGTAAGTTACGATATATTCAAAATTTCAAGTGGACCGATACATTACAAGGACAGATTCCAAGGTAGGCAGCGCTAACAGTACTAAATTGAAGCCATTTAAAAAAACTATTTAGCCAGTACTTAACTCATAGCCCTTGTATTTGAAGAAATAAAATATAGATCCAGTCAGTATTTTCTCTTATCAGGAAATAAATTTTTAAAATTTCACCTAAACTAATACATGCTGTTAAGTAAAAATATATTTCTCCTGGACCAAATCTGTTTTTCAGATAATCATTACAAATGTTAACTAGACTTGAATAGCCTTGACTTTTAAAATTATTTTTTTTATTGACTTCAGAGAGGAAGGGGAAGAGAAAGAGAGAACGATCAATGATGAGAGAGAATCATTGATCGGCTGCCTCCTGCACACCCCCTACTGGAATCGATCCCCTAACTTGGACATGTACCTTGACTGGGAAGCAAACCGTGACCTCCTGGTTCATAGGTCGATGCTCAACCACTGAGCCATGCTGGCTGGGCCAGCCTTGACACACACAGAGTGTTTGGGAATTTAGAACCCAAAGCTAGCTTTTGGTCTTTGCCTACATTTAGGCAGAACAGAATTTGGTTTTCTCCTCCTTTTCCTTTCTGATGAGTAATTCAGATGTTTTCGGTCAGTGTCTTTCTTTCTTTCTCCACAATTCCACCCCAGTTCCATACTCTTTTGACTCCCAGTATTTATTTTCTTTTTAATCTCTCTACATTGTTTGTTCTCATTTTAAAAATTCCCCCTCAGAACTTTCTTACCACTTATTTGAGACTAATTAGAGGAGACCTAATTATAACCGGAAGCAGATCATAATGGTGCTACATTTTTATTTAATCACTTTTTTTTTACACCACGGAGCTGTTTAAATGGTTGTGTATCTTTATATCTATTTGCTAGAATTACTGTTTTCTAAAATAAGGGAAGGAAATGGAGACGCTGAAAGACCAGACAGGCAGGCATTGGAGGCAAGAGTGTGGACCTTGGATTCACACATAACTAGGGGCGATCTCAGGGCTCGTGAGTGTGTGAACATCCGCCTCTTCCGCTGCATGGGGGTTGCAGGTGGAGGCCTGTGTGAGAAGCAGAATAGGAACACTTATCCTAAGTGACCAGTGGAACGCCAGACACATAGCACTCGGTGAATGCGAGTTTCCTTCCTTCCTCGGGAGTGTTGTTTGTAAAAATCATAAAGTGAGTAGGAAGCTGGGGGCTATGCGTCCTTTCCACTTCAATATTCTGGGATCCTGAGGATTTCCAAGTCCTCATTTTTTGTTCTCCTTTCTGTGACTCCTTTGTGTGTTATCTAAAATTAAGGGATATTTCTATTTTAAAATACCCTTTTTTTTAGAGAGAGAGAATCAAACCACTATCTTTATTACATTAGAAAACTTACGCAGCTTCTAAGACTGTTTTGCAACACATACATTTGGCACTTTTCCCCACTGTGCCAAATGTTGATTCCCGTAACAGCATTTCCCGCACAGTTTTATGAGACAGTGCAGAATGATGTGATAGAGGCCTTAAATAGTACTACTGAATAGTCAGTACATCCGAGATATTTAAGTGCCTTTATCCTTGACCGCTACTGATATGCAATAGAAAATACACTTACGAGTATAGAATGAGTATAGCTTTTCTGAGAAATGTTTCCTCAACTGTACTCTGACCACTTCTTATATGTGGTTCAATATAAGTGGAGTATTTAGGAGAGAGGCAGAGTGAAATAAATGACGGGAAAGTGGGAGTTACTACTGTGGTTATAAATTAGCAAAGCTATTTTATTCCTTAAAAGTAAAGTTATCAATTAGAGATGCCTACTAGATCACCAGAGGTAATCCATTTGAAAGATCTCAGTGCTGAAAAGAATAAGCTATGAAACTATGCATTACAATTTTTTTCAGGTAGTTCGTTCATAACATATTTTTGTATAACATTGAACAGGGTAGTTTGTAAGTTATTTTTGAGTTACCGTACGTCTTATAACAAATCTTTTTTTTATTATTCTAAGAAGTTTCTGTGTCTCCATTTCTTTTAAGATGTAGGCATCAAAATAGAATCATGATTTTAGTTTCTTCCCTTTGGGTAATTTTTCTTTAACTTAGTATTGTGTATGTAAAATAAGGGCATTGATCTCTTCCTCATCTGAGATAGATCATGTATAAGGAATTGTCAGGGTCTTGGCAGAAGCCTAATGATTAAAAATTAGTATAACCGCCCTGACCAGTTTGGCTCAGTGGATAGAGCGTTAGCCTGCGGACTGAGGGGTCCAGGGTTCAATTCCGGTCAAGGGCATGTACCTTGGTTGCGGGCACATCCCCAGTGGGAGGTGTTCAGGAGGCAGCTGATCTATGTTTCTAACTTTCTATCCCTCTCCCTTCCTCTCTATAAAAAAACCCCAATAAAATGTATTTTAAAAAAATTAGTATTACCTTATCTGCTTAGTAAGCTTTTGTCATCTTTGTGTCATATTTAGTAATAGAACCTGAAGGAAACAACTTTGAATATACTTGAGTTTAAGACCGTTCTCTTTGTAGTACGCTGATTGGCTTAGCTCAGAATCTTTTCCAGCTTCTTCCCAGCTCGGCTTTTTGCTTCTGTTCCTCAGTTTGTTTCTATGAACCATCTGTTCCAGTCAAACCAGTGGGATCTCTGCTGTCAGGCAAGACCTTGTGCACTGGCAGCATCGTTCCCTCACCTGGGATGCCCTCTGCTTCCTTGCAGCCATCTTCCAGGCACACTTCAGATTCTACAGCTGCATTAAGCGTCTTTAATTATTTAGCCTAAAGCCATCTCTCCTCTGAATTCCATTTCCTTAAAATGTGGTGTGAGAGCCACCAGCTCCGGAAGCAGTTGGGTACTTGTTACAAATGCAGATCCTGGGCCCTCCCAGGCTGTCGGACTCTCTGGGATTGAGTCCCAGAAATCTGTGTTTTTAAAGCTGCCCTGTGTGCAGTAACCTTTGGGAACCACTGCTGGCCTCATGCTTACCTCTATGATCATCACATTAGAAAGCCTTGGCTTGCTGTTACGCAGTTCATACTGGGCAGTGTGTTTAGTCCTTCATTGTTCATTACGTCTGTGTTAAACGAAAGGGCTGTGTGCTTCACTTTTCAGTTAGTATAGAGTTATCTATGACTTTGAGTTGGATGTACCAGTAGGTCTCGTGAATAGATGTCTTAATAAATGACAAAACTTAATGATCGTGTTTATGATTCTAGTGCCCAGCAGGATGCTGTTTTTGAATTAATTTCCATGGGATTTAATGTAGCTTTATGGTACACCAAATACGCCTCGAGACTGGCTGGAAAAGAAAAGTAAGTTAAAAGGGGGTGATTTGTATGCATATGTGTTATTTTTCCAGTATATGGAGCTTTGTTATTAAAAAAATCTAGGCTATTGATAAAGTACCATTTTGGCAAATGAAAGGTTGCCTCAAAATGTTAGCATATTAAATATCAGAATTATGGAGCCCAGTGTCAAAAGGAGGGGAAAAAATGAATAATCTTGTCATAGGGAAGGTCTTTTTAAATAAAACCCTAAATCAAGAAAAGGAAAAGATTGAATATTTTACTACGTAAAAGTACTATAAACAGAATTTTTATAATGACAGATGGTCAAAAAAAGTGCAATGCATTATACAGATTATTTTTATAAAATGACAGATGGGTCAAAAAAAGTGCAATGCATACTAACTTATTTTTATAATGTATATTCTTACAAGTCAACAAGGAAAAGACCAACACATCTTTGTGTTGATGAAAGTAATCAAAGGACATAAACAC